>JAGDQP010027104.1:0-25304 GCA_022664845.1 Lepisma saccharinum
AGTTTTGTTGATTTCTTACATCTGCCTCATAATTTTCCAACAAATAACATTAAATAAAGAATCTGTGACCTCAACAATATTATGGATGCCGATTTCCATTGATATATTAATATTTTCTATATTTAAGTCCTCCATATTGGATCCGCCATTTTGTTTTTTGAAAAAATAATGTCAAATTTCAATTCAGCGATCCCATAACCATTATTATATGTACGTTTTCAAAAACAAAACCGATTTGCATTTATTGAACACATTTTTCAATTTCATATCCGCCATATTGGATCCGCCATTTTGTTTTTTGACAAAACTAATGTCAAATTTGAATTCAGCGACATCAAAAACACTATTGTAGTGAAGTTTCTGAAAAATAAATCATGTTTTCGACTTTTCGCCACGTTTTTGGCACTTGGTACCACTGTGCGTCGTGTGAGTGACAGGATGTACGGAGGAAAGACTGGGATCAAAAGTAGGACAGGGTTTGCAGCGTTGTCTATTACACTTGCCAGGTTTGTGGGGAGGGGAGGGGGACGGGATTTGTCCAGTTCTGGTGAGAATCGTGTTGAGATTCGGAGGTCCACGGTAGACTATCTTGGGGCACGATGGGAAAACTTCCAGTTTTAAGTGACGCAGTGAGTATGGAGTGCGCCAGTTTCAGCAGCTTTTGGAGGGCCTGAAGGCTGGGGTCGTACTGGATGAGAAGATTGGGAGCTTCGCAGGAAGACCGGTTGGAGTTAGGGTGATTTCAAGCACGGTCCAGTTGTTTATGGATGACGTGTTTGGGATATCTACGGTCAGTGAGAGCTGAGGAGAGGGTACTGAAATAATTTTGAGGTTGGTCATCAGAGGATCAGATGCAGGAGCCTCGAACAGCAAGAGCGTATGGAAGAGAGCGTTTGGAATGGTAAGGATGCGAGCTGTTGAAATGGAGATATTGCATACTATTGGTAGGTTTGATGTGAATGCCTGTCTCAAGTCGATTGTTCTTGAGCCAGACATCCACATCAAGGAAAGTTACGTGTTCCCTCGAGAAGGACCAGGTGAACTTTTCGGGATAGGTGCAGTTGAGGTTTTGCAGAAATGTGTCCGTGGGTCCAGACCAAGAAAATATCGTCGATATAGCGAAGGTTTGATAGGTGTGGAGTTGAGGTATTGGGTCTCTAGGCGTCCTATGAAAAGGTTTACGTGGGAAGGGGCCATGCGAATGCCCATGGCTGTGCCTTTGATTTGCAGGAAATTGTGGTTCTCAAAGGTGAAGTTGTTCATGGTGAGGACAAACTGGGCTAGCTGAAACAGAAATGGTGTACTGGGTTTACGAGGACTGGGGCGTATGTTGAGAAAGTGTTTAAGGGCAGCGAGACCATGGGTGTGGAGAATGGTATACAGTGATGTTACGTTGACTGAAACTAAGATGGTGTCAGGTGGGAGAGGATCAGAGATAGAATGGATTGTGGAGAGGAAGTGGTTGGTATCCTTGATGTAGGAAGGGAGTGCCTGGATAAACGGTTGGAGATGGTGGTCAAGGAAGGCGGAGATTCTTTCAGTGGGATAGCCAATCCTGGAAACGATGGGTCGGCCGGGATTACCAGGTTTATGGATTTTGGGAAGTTGGTAAAATTTAGGAGTTCTGGGATTGCCAGGACAGATTGTGGTGACAGTGGAACGCGACAGCCCCTCATGGGGTCCATGCGCTTGAAGGTAGGTGCGGATCCTATTAAGGAAGGATTGGGTGGGATCTTCCTCGAGGGGACGATAAAAGGTAGGATCGGAAAGTTGTTTATATATATATATATATATAACTAATACAGAGGAAAGCCAGAAGGGCAATTTATGATAAAAAGTTAGGAAGATACTTACACCTTATTTGTTCCATAAAAAAATAAACACACACGCGACACTAATATTCACATAGGTTTTTTTTTTTTTTGCAATATTTCGGTATTAATACCGTAGACGTGTTGTAGAGGAAGAGAGACGCACACACGTGGATAGAACAAAATACTAGGACGATAGTAGCGGACGGCGCATCTGGATCTGAGTGTCCACCTGAAATAGTGTTACTTGTTAGATAAACCAGTGTCAAGTCTTTCCACGTACATTCGTCATCCCTCAGATATGTGGTATGTTTAAACCGTAACTACGTGGATGGATTGTTCCAGACACACGTTTTGAAAAAAAAAAACAGCGTTTTTTTTAAGATAGTAATACTACTACATGTGATAGAAATAGTGTTACCAATGATCCTATTAATGTAACGCAAGAGTCTTGCGACTAGTTTACTTAGCCACATAGCCACTCTACCTTTCGGTGCGAGCAGTTCTAAGTTCAGTCCCTCAGTGGAGGTGCAACATTTTAGTATTGACCTATATGTGATGCCAAGTTTGAGCAAATTGAATTAGAAAGTAGCGGTCTTTTGGTGTAGATCACCCGCGCCACTTTGATATACAGTTTTCATTAATTTACATGGGAATTGGTTTAATCTCAGGAGCGCAATTTTTTAACTCCTGTTTTCGCGAAGTATTTCGTAATGTTTTCTTTGACTCATTATGTTTTATAGAAGTGCATTACTATCCACACGAATAATATAATTTTCCGTGGACATATAGAGTTTTATATAGTAAAATGTTAATAATACATTATACTCATATATTTGCAGAAACTTCACACACGAAAACTGTGAAAGAGTCAAAATAGCCACCAAGGTAATTAACTTTCAGCAGAACTTGGCTATTCAACTTCTGAAAAGCATGAAATGAGTAACACAGAAATTAAATAAAAACGTTTCCTATATAAATTAATGGAAAGTGCATATCAGTATGGCGGGGGTCTACACTGTTAAAAGTCTGCGATGAGGTGACCATGTAACATTTTGTGAAGGCTGTGTATGATAATATTTTTGTGACAGAGTATCAGGATATATTCGTTTCTACAGTCTTCATAAGTATCACTATTAAATGGATGCCAATATTCAAGGGGAAACATGCTATTTTTAAAAGAATCAGTCAAATTAAGACATGCGGTTTTTTAAAGAAGTTCGTGGCGAAAAGCACATTGGGAAAATGGCGAAAATCACATTGGGCAAAGCAAGAGGAATATTTGTAAACGTACTTCTAAACATGTGATGATAACATGCTTTTTAATCTGTATTCCCATTTTGTATATTTCATGCGAAATGCATACACACAGATTTTTTTAGGGCTACGAAAATTTTATGGACGCGAACCTATACGACTTCCTTTGTATCTGTGTCCTGAGAAATATAGGTCATCCGGAAAAGATCCATTAGTTGTTTTCCACTTTCGATAACGCATATTTAATTTTTATAAGTGTCTTAAATTAAAAAAAAAGATTTGACCTTTACAACATCAAATATTTAGCGAAAAGGTAGAGAATGCAAAATTAGAACCCCCTGAAAAGGGCTGTAATAGCTCTAGACAGAAGTGTTCGAATGTTTCTTTTTAAGTGAAACAATAAAATTTTTCGAAGAATATTTATTCTTCAAATCGGGGAGAAAAATAGCAGGGGATAAATGCCTTAATCCGGGGGAAACTTTCCGGAAACCGGGGGGTGAATGGTCACCCTATTCAACGGAAAGTGGAACTCAACTGGTTGCTACCTATCACCAAGCATTCGCAATGATCGAATTTTTTCGGAATTGCGGTGTTGCCAAGCGTAATTAGCAGATGAAAATGCACAGTTGTCGAGTTTTACTTAAGCGCGAGAAGTATAGTACTTAGGCCGAAGTTACAGTATTGTGTGATTCCAGCAACAGACTCAAATGCACACTTGGCTGAGTGCAACTCTGACATACTTAAGTCCAACACTTAAGTATATACTAAGATTTTTCTTGCAACTCACCCAAGTTCCTTTAATTAGTAGCCGGCCGGGTAGACGAGCGGTATGCGGCGGTAGGCCATCGGCTCGAAAGTCCCGGCAGGGGCATTGGTGTGGATTTTAAGACTTAAAGGCGAATCGTGTCGGGCCAAAGTCCAAAGCTACTAGACTGGGCCATATAAAAATAAAGTTTACCAAAGTTTTACTTTAATTAGTAGCAGTTAGAATAAATTTGGTTCTCATTGGTTCGATGCGAATATTACTTTGGCGTGCTTTCTTCTGTTTATAACATAGCGTAGCTCATTTAGATATATGTTGATAACTTTTTTTTTAACAAAATCGTGGTAGAACAGTAACTATAATAGTGAGAAAAACACAACTAAGGACTATAATGTTTGTTAGCTTAAATAAATTACGTGAGAATATTCACTTTTAGAAAGCAACACCGAATAACAATAACAAAGCCTGTCAAGCATTTATAGTTGTATGAATTTGAAGTTTATAAATATCGTCTTGGTGAAGTAGGGACAAGCTCAGAAAAACTTTTCGCCATAGTAAAAGATGAAGAAGGAACACTTACTTGAACTAAAGTGAGAAGATTCATGTAGCGCTTTTCACCTCAGATTACAGGATTCCAAATGCCTCTCTAAATTCCATTTTTATTATATCAAATTTCATTCAGTGTGTTTTTGCACCTACACGTGCCTTTTTTTTTTTTTTTACGAATTCTATGATCTGTTGTTAATACTATTTTTTCTGAGAAATGTCATTACTTCTTCTGATTTCATTTAGGTGCTCATGCACGCGTCATACAAATATAAATCAGACTTCATTTTGCAAATATTATGAATTCAGTCTGTCGTGTTTTGTTATTCAATGCTCACGTATTTATTGTTCAAATATTCTCATTGGAATTCACATTTCGTTTTACTACAAACGATTGAAACATTCTTTTAACTAGAATCTACTTTTTGTTAAATTTCTTAATACTGCTTTTTTATGTTGATTTGTTTTTTCTTGTCCCTTAGCAATATGATTATAAGTTCCGTCTTCAGGAGTGACTATGGTTATTTTTTCTTTTCTTTTTGCATTATTTTACTTTGTAGTTGAGGGTACAGGTATATGATTGATGTCCGAACAAGAATCTATGGTCAATGAACAACTGACAGTATAGATTACTGCGAAGAAAGGGGCTGCTAGCAATGGTAATAAATGTGGTGACCATTCTCACCCCGTAGTTTGGAGTCACTACGGTCACTGATAGAAATGCACACATTCAATAAATAAAATGAGGTAATATTGGTCAAAGGTATCTTCAGTCATTTTGATACATTTGAAAGCAATTTTGTGTATGCAAGAAACTATGTAATGGACATTTTTGCATGACAATGCACATGGATAGAACAAAATAATACATTGCAACAAGATCCTATATAGATAAGATCCCTGCTTCTGAAAACTTAAGTAATGTAGCCACTCTGTATAGCTAAAGAGAGACTTTTTTTTTCTTTTGCTTATAAGATGAATTCATTTCATTGTCTTTGAAAATCAGTTTTCTGACCTTCAGATATTCATTATGCTTGTCTACATGGTACCGATACACTACTTTGGCCACTTACAGTTTACACTGACACTCTCACGTACACACAAAGGCATTAATTACACTATGTATAGGTTACTGATGTCCTTAGTGGACATAATTTCCGTAAAATTTAACTCAAAGACAAGTCAATTTTCACCCACATAGAAATGACTTTTGGAATAAGTATAAATATCAGTATTATAATAGAACATACACATAATTCCGTAACACTGAATTTCGCCAATAATCATAGTCACCACATTTTTTTTAAGGAAACCGCGTTATTCATAGAATAACTTACATCTCATAAGTGGCTGTTAGTAGTTGAATGTCACTATGCCCACACTGAAACCAATATTCATAGTTGACAACGGAAACATTTCACATTCCTAGGATAATTATATCGTATATTTACCAAAGGCACTTTCTGGTGGAACGTAATGTGCAGCGTCTTTAATCTGTACCCACTTCAAGCACTGTTGGCAATCTCTCTCTAAGTTATATTATAATTTCAATGTACAATAACCACTGATACTAGTGGTACAGTTATATCCACATAAGTTTTGTTCTGAGCTTCGTAATTCCACCTTAAAACATTTTAAATGTGGAATGACCATTGTCACTCTTGAAGATGACAGCTCTTCATATGTGTTTTGCTGTAGAAGTAATAGGAGCTTTAAATATTATGCATAAAGTAATTGATATATATATATTTTTCTCCTTACAGATCGTGGAATCGATGTTCGTGTGATACATCGTACTGTAGTGGCTGAGAAGTGATAAGTGGATTACATCTTGATAATGTCAAACGTGATAATGCAGTTTTTTTTTTTGTCTCCGTGTTTCTTTTGAAGTTATTAGAAATCAGTGTGTACGAATGTAATGAGTCTATGCATTTATATTTTGAGTCTCCGTAAGATAATTGTTAAAACATCGAAATCATTGATAAAAATACAGTTCTAAGCTATGTAGCGAATTCTGTAAAGGTTGGAAGTATTCATTTGGAAGGGTAACGCTAAATATGTACTCAGGGTTAACAATTTTGAACTCTGGTTATTTATTGTACATCAGAAACATGTGATATTTTTCAGAACTTATGGTTGTTTATTTTATCGTGATGTAAATTAAAAACTGTAAATGATTTTTGAAAAATGTTGTTTAGTTTATGAAGTAAATATTGTTTTTCCATATTTTTATTTATCGTATTTTTTTTTGTTCTTATTGATTGAATAATTATTGCTTGAAAGTGAGGTAGTGGATCTTGTATTAATGAGCCATACAAACTATTGCGTCATTTGTTTTTTACGAACCCAAAAAGGAAGTAGTGCGTGTAAATCACTGATGACCTATGAATATTATGACACAGTCATATATTGAAATTTTTATGACAAATTGTAATGGAAGAGGAAGAATTATAGCTTTTCTTTAGAAGTGATACAAATGTCAATATACTTGTGTACTGTAGTGATACATGAATAGAAAATAAACAACATTTCAATTTGCAACCGTAATTCAGTTCAGAATATTACTATTTTCGGAATTCCTACTTCTTGGTATTATTATTCAAGACATTCTCCACTCCAGTTCTAATCCAAATACCAATCCAAGCTGGAAACTTACCTACCTTTTCTCAAGTACTTTCTCCTCTCTTCTCTGCATAGAATAAGCCCAAATCTGGCCAAAAGCCTAAAAATCGAAAGTTGTTCAAAATCGTCGAGCCCATGCTATTTTGTATGAAGGAGGTCCAGTGTATTCACAATACGAATGCTTCCTTTAGTCACTGGAGCACACTGAAGATCGTCGTTCCACATTTGAAGTTTAGAAACTGTAATTTTTGTGAGTTGGTTTCAACATTGTGTAATAGTATTCTACCTACCGCAGAGACTGTATTCAGAATTCAGATTATTCCACCACAGACAGTTGAATTGATCCATAGCCCTTGAACAGTGATCGTAAGAAGACCGTGTTCTAGCGCGCTTTCAGCTAGGAAGAAAGGTAAAAAGGCACTAGGAGCAAGTATTGCACTTCCGACCCGAAACGTTGCAACAACTGTTTGGCGGGCCGGGTTGACTCTGATCTTGTCATGAATGAAGATGACACCCTCACTCAACATGCCTGGCCGTTTGCATCTAATGACTTCCCGTAACCCCGTTAACGTGACACAATACCGAACAGCATTAATGGTGTGTCTGCTTCAGGTAGTCCACCAGGACGATACTCATGGAATCCCACGGAAGACAAATTGGGCAAGCGTCTCGTGATTTCATTGGCTACTACTCAACTGACGGTAAACGTACAGCCTTCAAAATTCGCTATGCGTACATGGCATCATCTGTTACACCTCCGGGTAAACCAGTTCCCTAGCTCCTATTTCGTGCGTTCAAAGAATGCTTGTTGTAAACTTTTTTTCTGATCCATCCACGTATTACGAATCCAAATTTTACGTGTTCCCGAAAAGAGCATGGAGAAAATGGTCTCTTTAATCTAACATACTTAAAATTCTGTTCATTGATCGGCCCAAGAAAACAACTCTTGTAATTCCCCTCTCACGATTTTTGGCACATGGAAGAGAGAATGTGTGTCTAAGAGAACCTATCACCCTGAAGACAAATATGTGGTCGGATATGTCTTATCACCCATAGTTTAGCTGTGATGGCTGCAGGAGGCTCTACCTAGCAAACTGGTCAGGAATGTAGTTTGCCGCGGCTTAAGTCTGGAATGGTGCACGAACAGTTGCAGTGTGTTGCTGCTAGTGATTCACAGTTTTCTATCTGTGTTGCAGACAGCGGGAAGATGCCAAGGATATGCGTCAGTCACCCAAACAACTGCTCTTTTGTTTGTGAAAGTTGATATTTAAATTGCAACAAAAACATTTGACTTGAGTGCCCAGATGAAAAGATTATATGGGCTATATTTTTGGTGTGAAGTGGGAAAGCAGAATAAACACTGGGCACTCATAACTGCTGTTCGACCAGCATGAATCGTTTGACGCAATGGGAAAGGGTTCGCGACATATGAATTTTGTATTACTTGTGGTATGGCCTGAACCAAAATAGACATCGGATTGTTATTTCTTTCTTACCAAGATAAAAGGATTAAATAGTAAGTAAATCAAGACAGTACAGTATCCAACTCTTCTCCACGGTCATGGCAACTCGTACCCATTCCCTAGAAGACAGAAATACTAAAAACTAACAATAACAGAGCTCTCACGGTGCTGTATGCTTGATCGAAAATAAACCTTTTTGAACGCCCCCAGAGTTGCCGCCGACTTGTAATTAGGAGAGCGCTCCAACTCTGGATGGCAAGAACTTAAAATCAGCGGAAGAAATATAATGTTGCGAGTGCGCAAGTGAAAATAAGAAAATGCATGTGGTGTGAGGTGATGGACGCGGTGAGTCTGGAAGAGAGAAGAGGAGGAGTCCCCAGAACCTGCCCCGATCCATGGGGGCTTGAATCAACTCGACCGTCTTGGAGCCGCGCACAGAATGAATGTGTAAATTTTGTGTTATTCTCTATAAAATATTCAGTTAATAATACTAGGGGACATATAGATTATGGATGGAAGTTAAAAATAGTATATATTAGGTAGTGGGAAAAGATTAGAATTTGAAATAGACACAGATAATGTAAAGTAGAAATTTTCTAAGCTCAACTAGAGAATAGATACAAAATAGGACCAATGGTGTTAAAAACTAATAATAAAGATAATAAACAGTAAAATATAAATGAATGAATGAAGGTGAAGAAATAAAAAAAAAAGATAAGTCTAAAATTGTAATAAATTATATCAGAGAAACATACAAATAAATTAAATAAGAATTAAATAACAATAATGAAAATTAAAATAATAATGTCATAAACAGATATAAATAAATAACTGTGTATTGTATAGCTTAAGTCACTTTTAAATGTAAAATATTGTATGCATTACTAGTAGAAAAAATAAATAGTAACTTTTCCCCCAACTCGCGGAAATAGGACCCAGGTTTATCCATCGGGAACTGGGCTACAGAAATATCCCCCTCAGTCCTCCTATACTCTTCTCTTTTTTTGGATACTAGTTGAAATCTTCGCAATTTCAGGTCCTATGGACTCCGTGCCTCGACGTGTATCCAAATGTTCTGCGGCAGTACGGCTAGTTCCGCACAGTGAGGCCTTATTGGTACCACAAGTTCCAACACAGCCAACGGTAGAATAGGAGTCGGAACCTGAGGCCGCTACTGATGTGGGCCAAGTTCCTCGTCCTGTGAACCGTATCTGCTAACACAAGATGATTTAAATGATCTTATTCGGATCGAATCGTTGTTGTAAGTGACGAATACGGTAATCGTTTCACCAAGACAACTCTGCCATGCAAATAAGCTACCAGTACGAATGCTTGCTAATTACTGTTTGATGTTCCAGATATCAAGGACAGTAGGAAATCCATAACTGTCACATTTGAGATAAGTTCACTGGTGTCTCTATGTACTTTCGCTCGTGTCTTTGCATCTTGACTTGCGTGGTACAAAAAGGCTGCGTGATGGGGACCAAATAGTTGTCTCTCTGGCTTCAACTTGCAACGTTATTCGGATCAGATGCATTCCTTCGTGTGACGAAGAGTTGTCTACGAAGTGAGATACCTCGTGCAGATTTTAAGTGATAGGGACTAAACCCCATGAGCTAGGAAAGTACACGTAGTCTATGACATTTCCAGAAACTCAGTTGGCCACCTCATACTACTTCAATAGAGGTCAGTATCAAATGTGTATAACATCTGTAAAAAGTACCAGAGAAGATTTTTGCCGAGAGGGGGATAATCCCAACCATCCCCCGCTACAAATCGAACACTGGCAAATGCATTAATTCTTTATCAAACTACTATTCATCGTTCAGTGAATTGAAACACCATTATGGAGAAAACGCATTTATATATTAAAAAAAAAAAAAAAATGAAAAGGAAGAGGACTTTTATACGCCCCTGAGTCCTCTTATACGCCCTCAAAAATACGTACATTTTTTGGTCTATATTGATTATTGTATTGTAAATGTAAGCGAAGTAAACTGGCAACTGTATTACGTGCGACGGAGAACTAGAGTGCACAACACATTTCATAGTAACAAAAGCACTTAGGTTAACATCAAAATTGAAAGGTTATTTATTCTAAACATGAAACTTTATTACTTTGAAACTTTTCTTCTGCATGTTCCACGCTTCTATAATTAACTTAGCTAATTCTTATTCGAAGACCATTTTGTAAAATATATTTCACAAAATGCCATCAGTGTGTTACGTTCTGGTATACGTTAAGCTACTGATACTTATAGATATTTATACAAATTTAATCAGCACTTATTCTCTAAATTAATACAGAAGTTCTTGAGTTAAAACTGTGGAGAACTTACGGAAGTGACCAGATCCAGCAAGTTCTTCCTAGAGGAAAATGAGCTTGTCAATGTTTTCCAGGTTCAGGTTAGTTCAACGATGGCTAAGTAGATTCACACTTCTTACTAACATCATTTATATTTCTTCGTTTGTTATTGTTTCTTAACGTAAATAAGAAATTTTATGTAATTGAAACATCTAAACAGCGATGTATAGGCCTCACTTCGCCTATACTCGCCTCACCGTTTCAAGTACCTTATGAAATCGTCAAGCAATCCCGAGATAACTTCTTTTACCACTTGTTTACGCCCTGAGCGAAGATCTCCAATGGCGAAGATAAGACGTTTGCTACATTATAGGTGTTATCGAATACAGTATACATTTCTCCAACACTTGTGAATATTCTATTTGGATTTGGAAGATATCTTCGCAATGATGGCAACATACAGTCTGTCTCATTATCTAAATTTGGCTGACGTATGCAAATGCAATACTAAATAATTCACCAGTGGTATTAAAGATCCCTATTTACGGGGCATCCTTTGAAATTGCAGTGGAAAGAGTTACTAAATGTCTACCGAAAATAATCTCGAATACCACTTATTTAAGTTACTCATTTGTCTAATTTCAGATCACACTCATTAATTTACAAAATTTCACTTCCAAATTCAATTTGAATTAAATATCAACCTGAAAGATGTGATACTGCAAAATAATCACATTTTCGATATAACATTTCCCATCTAATGCTTAAATGACCTTTTCTATGTTCATACCTGTTAAAATCTTGAGTTAAAAGTCTCAACGTTGGATGTTATTACTTGCTCTAATTATAGGTTTCACTGGTGTCTTCAGTTTTTTAAACGAGGAGTAATTGTAAGAACATTTTTGGTAATATAGGTAACTGAAGTACAAAGTTGTTAAATAATCATGAATAATGATTAATATCGTTTGTCAAGTTTCAATATTCGTCATATTCATCGCGTCCACAGGTTTCTTCTACTAAATTTCATTTTCATCATTGTTAAATACTTCCTTTTCAAGTCAAAGGCAATGAATATGAAGACACCAGCCAGGCCATTAAGAATAACAAAGGGAAACCACAAAGCAGGGTAATTGAATAACCGAGCAGCAAACCCAGTACACCAAGTAAGACCCATCAGTAGCGATAATCGTAAGTAAATAAGGAATCTTTTGCGTTTAGTGTCAATAACAGATGATCCAAATCTATGAGATTGTGCCCCAGAAGGAAGATTCTGGTGGGCTTGAATTTGTAGATTAGTGTGCTGAGATTGATTTGAAATGTTTATGACTGTGACAAGGAAAAGAATTATGTTAATACTCAAAAGGATTCCTGAGGGCAGAACGAAGAAAATACCATGCGCTAAAGCACTTCCAAAGAAACAAACTTCTGCTCCCATTTTGGGGAAAATACCCGAAATTACACCCGATTCTTGTAAAATAATACCGGAGAGAATGACAGTTACAGGAGATAACCAAGCATTGCAGGAAACATACTTGAAATTGTGTTTTGTTGACAATGGTTGCAGTTTTGTAATGGTTCGACAGACGTCTATGCTAATCACAGTCATCCAAGTGAATACACACAAATAAAAATAATGCAGTAACAATGATATTGCAATGCAAATTTCGTTTGAGTGAACATTACTTGTTCCGAAAAGAAATATCAATTGAGCTATCAGGAGACTGATCACAAGACATAACAAGCCCTTTCCAGAAGAATTCCTAATATCTGGAAGCAAACAGAAGAAAATTATGTGTAGTGTGAGACACACACAGGATGCTGAAAGCATTACGCCTGACATTATTCTAAGAGCTTTTTGAATTTCAGAATCAGACGGTAAATGGAATATAGATGAATTATCATCACACACAACGACCTCAGTTAAATTCCCATTTTTAAAATAATAGTCGGAATTGACTACAGCATTGCTATCAATTATAATCAGGGAACCGTTTTCAATTATTTTAAATTCTCCCTCTTTTAAGTATGTTCTATTGCAATGTTGGTGACAATTTTGGCATGGTATCTTTTGACATTGTTGAAGGAAAGGATCAAATATTTCGTTTTCTTTACATCTTGTCCAACTAAAATCCAGAACAACTGCGTACGAGGCTCCAAACCGACTTGCATCATCATCATCTTGACTCAGATAATCCAAGCACTTTAACGACTCCGTGGACACAAAATTACATAATGCACAATAGGGATTTCTATATACTCTCTGGCCTGTAACAACGTACAGTGAATTACTGTTTGTGCACTGTTCTTGTTCGTCAAATGCTCCATTCCAATCAGCATTACAAGTCGTTACTGCTGGCACACAGCGCCTTCCATACTTTACACTCTCCTGCAAATCAAGGAATAAAGAACATGACGAATTGTCCTTGAACCACGTTAGCTCTGATGGAATATATTCTAATTTTGATAAGAAATCAGCTGAGAAACTATCATTGCATGTTTTGAAACCTCGTACAGATACTAAATTACTATCATTGAAGCACAAAGCACAATATATATTTCTATACGTGGTGTTGGTATCTTTGCTGAGGACTGGTATATCAAGCATGTACGAGTATTCTCCTTCTGTTAACCCTGTTACTTTGCATCTTCTTACTATATCCATGTTGTAGAAGTTATCTGGGCAATAATCTATTACATACACCATATCCTGTAAAAGTGAAAACAAAGATTAGTTTAAATCTTAACTAGCCAAGAAGGAGCGAATATCAAATATAAATGTAGTATCTAATGAACATTTACGGAAACGTTAAGTCACCACCAGTGAGTTATATTCTATTATGAACGTTACTTTTGTGATATATCTTGAGTTTTCGTTTAGAAAATACAGTATGCAACACTTGTTGTAATTACTGTATAGGTTGTAATTGTATGATGATGTAATTATCACGTTTAATCCAGAATAGTGAAACCTTCCTAGGAAGAATTTCAAGCTAAATTGCGTAAACATTACAAATTCACTACATATCGATATATTAAGGTGGAACGAAAAAAATCAAATATGTCTCTCACCCCTACTTTGCCAATGGACTCATGCGTATGCGATATCTGAACTGAACCACTGACAGGGGTCACAGTTGGGGAGTTAATTGTTAATGTTTCTAAGTTTTAAATGTAAGCCTAAAGCGTAGTTTCACGTTAAGAAAGTAACACAAAGAAATTGATAAAAAAAAATATATACAAATGTGTATATGTAACTACAAAAAAATAATGATTTCAAAGACCCCCCCCCCCCCCACTCAATAGTCTGTTTAAAAAAAACGTTTGCAGACCCATTCAGGAAAACTAAATTCAACTTTGGTTTCACTATTAGAAAACAATCGAACAACTTTGATTTTTCGTTCCACCCTAACATATATAGGGAAGATCGGGACTGGTTGACACATTGTTAATAAAATTCACATTCAGTGGTTGGCATCCATGATACTTCTTGTCATAGAAGCATCTACCCAGAAGCCACTTGCCGATGTACTTTCATGAACACTCGAGTCAAGAACGAAAAAACCTTTTCTTATATGTTAAGTAAATATTTAAAATGCTAGTTATGCCATTGAGATAGTCAATTATTGTTAAAAAATAGAATGAATACGGAATTTTATGGGCTACTATTTCTTTTATATTAGGTGTTGAGGTAGAAACATTATCACTCTTAGTCTTTGTTTGCTAAAGCGGATAAGTTGAAATGGCGCGTTGGGTTTGGGGTAGGTTGACACGTGTCTTGATGTTATTCTTGCTGGATGTATTTCCATAAGCCTATGCGCACATAACAGGTTTATTTTTAGAAATTAGTAATATATCCTTTTTAATTTCGTTCTGCTCGCTTGTCACGGAACTAGATATTTTAATTTTCTTTATTGAAGTTCAACCAGTTGCTCTAACATCATAATCAACCTCAAACACGCGGGGGTTCATTGTTTATGAGCATGCTAAATTTAGGAAAGATGTAAGACAGGGACAATGAAGGCTTGTCCAAACAGAGAGAATAAATTGTTTTTCTGCCGTACTAACAAACACAGCTGTGAAAAGATACAGGGGAGCGGAAGAGAGTGACGAAACGAAAAGAACTTTCACGTTCAGAGAATAGAAAAACTACAAAAATGCTTCAAAGGGATTTGGACACATCATCAGATGAAAAAGCTTCTATCTGTTTAGCCTGCTAGACCTTTATTCCAAAAGTAATCCGAAGAAACAGTAGATCCAATGTTCGGTTCAATAGCTGGTCTCGTGGGGCATGCATTGACTGAAGTAAAATGTATTTGTATCATTTTGTGATGCTATGGACGATATATCTTAGTAATTTGTAAGGAACAAATACTTCTGATTTAGTGAACTTTTGAAAGTTTAAGAATATTGAGAGTGTAGATAAGACGTTTATGAAAATGCATAACTAGTTGTGTTTAGAACTAGAAGACTTATGACTCGTGAGTAATTTCTTCAAAAAACAAATTATAGTTGTTTCTTTATCAATTCCCCATATTTGTCTACATCTTTTGTACATTTTCCTGTGCTTTTTTTTTCCAGTATATTAAGCCTACCAATTTTGTGCTTCTAAAATATACGATCTCCTAATATGGGATATAAAGAATTAGTAGTACAATTATTGAACTGAATTAATTTATGGCCTTTAGGCATCACAGACAGGCCAGAGTGGGACGAGGGAGAGAATGTTGGAAGGTAGTCCAGGAAGTTAGCAGGTACCATCCCGGCATTTACCTAATTGGTTGTTTAATTATCTGAGTGTGTCAACCTACCGCGTACAATGAGCAAGTTGACACATTTCACCTGACGTCATTTCCATACCTGTTGTTCCTCCAATATAATACAGATAATATCCCGGATCATTCCAATTATTAAAGGGTTTTCGAGTTTTTCACTACATTTTATTCTCTGGAATACTTATCGCTGAGGTTATGAAAGAAAAAAAAGTGTGTCAACCAGCCCCGGTCTCCCCTACAACACACATTATGAGCATGAATGGGAAAATTGTTATATTCCATTTTGGTTAAAAGTCTTTCATGAAGCTATCAACTAGGAGTTAATGTGCTTATTGGTTTATGCAATTAATATGTTTTGAATGAATTTAACGAATTTGTATTAAATGAAAAAGGCTTACCAGAATAAAGTATATCAAATGTATCCTTTAAGTGCGTTTTTTAAAATAGAAGTTCGAATATTAGGTTTTATAACAATTGCTAACTCGAGAAAATTTTAACTACTAGTAGATTTGAATACCTTGACACAGAAGTTTATTTACTTTAAACATATGCATTCGCCTATATCTCTCACAGCGCAAGAAATCCGTTACCCCCTGCTCAGTTATACAAAGAAAACAAGATCTTTAGTCCACACTGAGAAGAACTTCTACTGCACTGAGGACATATGAATGACAGACAATGGTACTGAGAAACTTGTTGCATCCTATTCATTAAATGTCTAGATTACAAAACAATATCTAATTTTCGAAATTTTATAAAAAGTTTCAAGGGGCAAGCTTTCCAAAGCACCCATTAAAATATTGTAATACAATATTCAAGACATAATACCATCTATGCATTGATTGTGTTGTAACAGAGACGGTGAAACTACTTTTAAAGTATGTTATTACATCATAATTTGCTAAATGAAAGAATTTATCTGTGTGTAAAAGACATAAAAACACATTTATGTATATTTGTGTGAAAGCCCCGCCGTAGGTGTTTTTACCTGTAAGTCCAAAACTATATACGTTTGTCAAAGTAACCAATTGCTGTTAAGGAGTGAGGTATTGACCTTTCAATTTATAAATAATATACTATAAATAACTTATATGTGTAAAATCAATCCGCATTTAGATCTAAAGAAGCTTGTAGAATTTTAAAATTAGTAGGTTACATGTTAATACCAACAAAACAAAATTAGAAACGCAGTAAGGACATTAAAAATGTTACGCGAATATTTCTGTGCTAGGTTAACGATCTTTCTTCCAACTTGGACGCTGGTACTGATCGCAATTCACATTTACAAACTAACAAAAAATCTTTTTTAGGTTAAACCATACAAACCTTTCTGAGACGCCGAATGTCTGGACAGGATAATGCTTCACCATTTTCCAAAGTCCCATTATGTTCATCTGCCAATGCATTCTTAAGATCGTAATCCCAACAACAATCATGGTAAAGCAGGCATTCATTGTCACAAAAACATGGCCTGAAAAAAAAAATATTCAAAAGTTATTTGCTTAAGTAATAAAAAAAAGAAATTAATATTACGATGTTGAATTCTAATACAATTACCAATAATATTAAATTGATACCATTCTTCTCGAATTACCAACCAGGTGAGATATCGGCCAGTTCCAATCGATATCGCGCAATGACATATTCAAACAGTAATATTTCTTTAAATTTAATATTTTAATCTATCATTTATTTTATTATTATTATTTTATTTGCATATTTTCTGGATGAAGAACAACACGTTTCTCATGTTTCCGGAATAGCTTTGAATTTCGAAACATCGTTCCATGCCAATTGTCAATCGATATTTAGTCAGAACGACTAACAATGCGTTATTGACCCGATATAGGTTCGTCATCTTTGTGCTGCTTGGGAAGTTCAGCAGCTTCGTGCATCGCCAATAACATAACATTTTGGAATATGACGTCTAACGGGAAAATGCCTCAATACTGGAGTGTCTTTATTAATCTAGTATGACCACAAACATATTTCATTAATAAAATTCTCTGCTCTCCGGGACCATATGGTGGGTCCAGGACAAGGAAGTTCTAATAGAGGATATGCTTATAGCTATGTTAAGCCCAGCGAAAGAATGGAGCCAAAAAACAACAGTATCGACCAAGACGACGCAGAGCAAACAACTACAGAGCTTGCTGCCATCCTTGTTAGCAGAAAACAGTGCTTTTGATTGGAATAAGTGGGCTAACTGGGCTGGACTAAACTTTGACATTTGGCTACATGTATTTGGCAAAATCGCATATCCTCTATTAGAACATTCTTGGTCCAGGACTATTAACATTAAAAAAAAAAAATCTATATTACTGCCAAGTATACGTTTACCCGTTTAGGCCTATACTGATGCCATACGTTACCAGAGCTTAAACCTAAGCTTTTAGAAGTTTTTCTGCTAATGAGAAGCTCAAAATCATGTTTTAAGTGTACCATAATTAACTTAAGATTTTTATAGGTTTTGTGAAGTCACATGACAATTATACTTGAGCAGTAATCCATCTTCAGTTTTAGAATACGTGACTTCAAATGAGTACAATTTTATGATATTATCAAAAATAAGAAAAGTCCTGTATTTATTTATTTATTACTACCAGTGTTTGTTTGAATTCATCTATTTAATTTCTTAACTTGTTCAGTATTTAACGTTATTGAAATATACGAAATGTCATGCCTACCTGTCCCAAAACACCTTTGGAATATTTTCGTTATTATTGCAATGTTGTTTCGGACATGATTCATTTGATGTCATCCACTTGTCATCTAAAAATCTTGAAGATTCCCACCGCTGAGCAGACGATAGATACCAGCACAAAGTATAGAACCATAACTTCATCATCATTCTGTAACGTTTAAAAACAATAATTTTAATAAAACACTCACAGAATGTATTCAGTCTTTTGTGTGTGTGTGTGTGTGTGAATCTATGTAAAGAACCAAGAGCTTTCCTTTAAGCACAGTTTTGCAAATCTACGCATTCAGTAGTGTTGTTTACAACTTATAATGCAAGTACAACTAAAAAGAAGTTAGAGCTTCTATTCTACTAACAATCGCGCAGACTCCAGTCCCTTGATAGCATTTTAGCCACATCAGTATTAATGTTTATAAAATAGGGTGGAAAAACTGACAACTTCAGTGCTAAGGTAGGGAAAACCCACAATACTTTACTATTATATCGAATAATATGCATGCCGTTTGGGGCAGATAGGTATAACTGAATGGAAGCAATTTGAATTGATTATTTTTTAAATGTGTCAGCAACACTGAACTACTGCACCAATCAAGAGTGTTCAGGCGACTCTGAGTTACTCTAGCAGAAACCTTTCCAACGACACCTCAGCCACGTCTCTACACCTAGTGGTTTATGATATATTTTCTGGTCACGGGTTGGCAACACAGCAATTTTAAAAATAATAATTTTATAGAAAATAGGTTGGAAACACTGGGACAAAATACGATGATTGGACAAAATAGTACAAATCCACTCTATTGAACATATCTCAACAAAACTTTGTACAGCTTCCAAATTTGACCAGAGAAAGATCACACATTATTTCCCAAACCAAAATTTCGACTCATAAATACGAGGCTTGGTCAAAAACAACGCAAAATCACACTTTTCAACATATATCACCAAAACTTTTTAGAACTTGACCATGGAAAAACCATAGAATATTTCTGAAACCAAATTGATCTATATATACGAGAGGACACGCGCTAATGCATACTTTGCAACAAATCTCAACAAAAATTGGGACTTCCTAATTTGACCAGGAAAGGATTATAGGACCTAGACTAGGTCTGGTACCAAAATTTCGACCCATGTATACGAAGGTTGGACAAAATAACGCAAATCCATACTTTTCAACATATTTCAGTAAAACTTTGTACAACTTTCTAATTTGGCCAGAGAAATACCATAGAATGTCTGATAGCAAAATTTTGACCCATATGTACAATATACATGATACTGTATATTGTGTTTCTTGCATATATATATATATTGACGATGTTTAGGGTTTTTCCAGTTTTGGGCCCACCCCAGTAGGATACAAACGTGTTTTGAACGTTGGTTTTTTGTTTATTTCGTTTAACCGTCATTGGTTGAAAAATATACGTTTAATTTTAAATCATATTTCAACAAAAACTTGATGTTGTTGATAAGATGTCAGTTCGACGTGAATTCAACTGTTATTTTGAACTATGATATATATTTCATTTCATGGGATTCTTTCTAATTTAAAGGAATAAAATTTGTAATTAAAAGCTAATTGGATGCCATTAACTATTATTTTGTGTCCTCTTCTGCATGTTGATAACACGTTGAATTTCAATCTATATATTCCAAGGAAAATTTGATTTCGTTGATAGGACGTTAATATGACGTGTTTTTAACTATTATATTGAACTGAGCCTTAGATTATCGTTCCAAGTTAATTGCATAACAAATATGCTTAAAAGCGAATACAATAAAATTAACTACGTTTCTCATGTTTTCATTTGCATGTTGAAAACAAATTGAATTTTAAACTATATTTCAACGAACATTTAATGTCGTTAATAGGGTGTTAGTGAGAAATGATTTCATCTTTTCAACTATGACATAGATTTCGCTTCACATGCGTTTTTCTAAGGCAACATATTACACTTATTGAGAAATAGATATTTAATTGTGCAGCGATGATCAAAGTGTTAAAGGAGGAAAATGCACACAATAAAGAAACAAGGAAAGTATTCTTTGTTGTTATTATTATTATATGATGGTGAAACGATCCTGTATGGATTTGTGGTGACTGCGTTCAATACTGCCTTTTACTACAGATAACGTCTTCGTTACATAAAGGGAATAGTATAGTAAAAGAGTAGTAACTCTGAAGGCGACTCTGTGGAAGAGTGGATAGCGTGATAAGCTACTAACTACAAATGCGGAAAGTTCCAGCTACGAATCCCACAGCAGACGGTTGGATAATTTACTGTTGAAAAATTAATATATCATGACAAAGCAACGCACAAAATGTAGCTAAATGTGCATTGTGTACAACAATAGCCAGCAACCATGCTCTGTTTTGTCCAACTGAACCCGTTTCTTCGTCCTCCGCTTCTTGATTTCAACCTGTTTCTTCTCAACGTCGAATAAACCGTTGATCAGGTGGACATTTCGGTATATATACAACGTTAAATTTACGTTTCGGTACTAACGTTTAATCCACGCATTTTCAACGTATGTGTGCTACTGGGGAAGCCCTTGCGAGGTGGGGGAAAAATTACTTTCAACGAAGCAACAGCAAATTATTTTCAACGCGTTTCAAAATAATTGAATGATTTGCGATTTCGATCGTTGTTGTTGTACGATATCGATGCATATCGATTGGCAAAGAATTGAAGAATGCAAGGAAAGAAAAGAATGTCCATTTAAAAAGAATGAGTTTGCATGCCTAACACATACTTAACAATGACAACTAACCGCTAGGAAAGCTGCATTCAAAAGCGCAAATAATCCACAAGCTATAGCGGGTTTCCGAATATTAAATACATAGAAGTGGGAGACTTCCTTGTACTCTTCAATTTTGGAGGTATTTGGAGCTCGATGCCAGTTGCTCGGTATCGAAAATCGATATTGTTCGCTATTAGAAAGTACCCCTTTTCACTGAGAGAAATTTACTATTTTAATAAACGTAATTACGTATACATATTTTTACAGAAGAAAATGTGTGCTTGATTACTTCCTATTTTTATTCCATTACGCGTCCTATTCCCTCACTTTGACACACATATTCGCACTGTCCGAAAATATTCGCACTTTTCTGCGGCTGAATTAGAACCTGAAAACTTGTGATTTGTAGATCGTAGTCTTGGACATTAAGTTACGTAGCAACCCTTGAGAATGATACGTCAGTTATACACTTCATTATGGAATCTAACAAGATAAGGATAATATTAATTTTATGGGCCGTAACAGCGCTGATGGAATCTGGTGATATGGACAGTATTTTTAATTACAGAATTGCTTTAAGCTATGAGCGTGTAGAAGTTTTATGAGTAGTATCCGTTATTTTCCCATTGCATACACATTTTCAAACACACACGACGCTCTTGCGAATGATATCGGCCAATTCCGATCGATATCGCGCAATGGCATCTTCAGACTGGTATGTTTCTGTAAACTTCATATTTTAATCAGTTATCTTTTTTTCTCGTTTGTTTTCTGGTTGAAATACAACGTTTCTCTTAAGTTTCAGGAATAGCATTGAATATCAAATTATCATACCACGCCAGTAGAACGGAGAACCAAGAACGATATCCGCATTATCGGCCCAGTATTGGCCCGATATATCGTCCCGGTGTCCTTGTGCTGTTCAGAATGGATTAAAGTAAAAATTACATTTTCGGGACGTAATTTCTATCAATAGGTTAATTATTAGCAGTTAAAATGTAACATCATCCCGTTAGCAATATTGACAACCTGGTTTTATTTGTAGGCATCAGAAGCCTTATGGGTTTCCTCTGTTCGTCTGTCGACAACTTTCAACTCAGGAATTACTAGCACTGGGAAGGTGATTGATAGTGTTGCCCACGAGACGGTATTTAGGCTGTCTCGTCTCGAAAATGTCTTGCCCAGAGACTGTCTAGTATCGAAAACATGCAAATTGTATGTTACGAGAGCTCTGTCTCGTCTCGTATTCCATAGATATTTCTCTGTCTCGTCTTGTCTCGTGGGCAACACTAGTGATTGAGTTGTCGTTGGAAAGATCTCGTTAAGATGAGTCAAACCCGTATAGATCATACACATTGTGAGGGTGGTTCCTGAGATGGAAGGCAGTTTATAATTTAGGAACTACTAAGGTTAGAAAGGTGGTTGAGATGTCGTTGGAAATGTCTTACCATAGTTCTTTTAACGGAACAAATAGGATGCTCGCTGCTGAAGCCTGATTATAGCTTTATAAGCACAATCCCTCGACTGGGCTCCTTCCTCACTTGCTTAAACTTACACTACATCGAGATTTTAAATGTTCGGTATTCTATAGGATAGATTAACTTATCATTAGACGGTGATGAGAAATATCCCAGGAACCGCTTATTGTGGCTGGGGGGTTTCAGGGTTTTACCTCTGTCACAACATAACAACTCTGAACTTGACCCTGACTGATTTTCTTCCATTCTCTTCCCTGCCCTATGCAGCCCGAACCTACTTTGCCTATAAGCAATAAGTAAATTGTACTTCAAAGTCTAGGGTTGATTAACAAACACCCTTTATATATATTACTATGCATTTTCATTTTAAGATTGTAAATATAAATAGCTTTCACTAATCACATAAACATATTCATATTATTTGCAAAAGTACTATTATCTTTCTCTACTTATTTTACATATACGAGATTTATAGTATTCAAAGCACAGTTTTTATTTCTGAATTTGCTCTTGTTCGTGAGAACATAAAGAAAAAGATAGCGGCCAGGGCCTTCGTTCAAATATCTTTTGAGCATGAAACGGATAACTTAATCCTCGGATGTAAATACCGAAAATTTCATCTCTCTTACAGAGATAATGTGAAGAAATGTTGAATTCAGTCTCTTTTAGGGTGAATAAGTAAACTGGGTCATTATTCGTATACAAACGTTTCCTGTTTTAAGAACGTAATCGATCCGAGAGACATTCCTAGGCTTCAAATTACCGCTGGAAAGACAGGCACACTTGGAAACATTTTCAGAACCATTGTTGAAAAACAAAAAATAAATAAATAAACAAACAAAAAAAAAAAATCAAACTAACTGCCTGGATATTCCTAATAACATAAATTAAAATAAGTTTTCAAGAGCACTGTGAGAGGAAAAGAAAAAATGGAAGGCTCAAGTATGACTCTAGCACGTCATTCAGTTTGAAGACCAGCATCTTACCGACTGGACCAAACTGCCTATCATAAATACCCACCAGAAGAAAAATGTATACAGGGTCAGGAATGCGTTGCCGAACTCAGCAGCACAAGGATATCGGGTCGGTATCGGGCCAATAATGCGGATATCGGTCGTGGTTGGCTGTTCTGCTGGTGTGGTACCCTATTGCGACATTGAATGCTATTTCTGAAACTTAAGAAACATGTGTATGTTCCTTTTCCTGAGAATGCAATAACAATTTCTAATGATAATAGCAGAGCTATTCAACTACTTTAGTCAATCAAAATATAAATATAATAAACGTACCTTGCTGCGAAGAGGAACACTGCCAATGAACAACAGAAACAAACAAAATTCTCCACAAATTGTTAAAAAAAACTAGTCATCCCATCGTCCTACTTTCCCACTTCCTTACAGGATATAAAGAACAGGAAGTTAGTCACTGAAGATAAACAATGTGAATTTTGAGGCGAAGGATTTTCTTTTGCGTCATACAATTTATTAATTTTGATTTGACGTAATTTACTTTTCCTCTACGACGTTATATCGTCATCTGCCGTGCTGAGAAAATAGTCTGCAATTCATAGGGAGCTGCTATGAATAAAAAATAGTGGCGATCACAGTAAGAGTTTCGGCTCTCCTCTCTCCCAACACGGTCAGCCTGGGAGCTCCTCCCTCCGGGAGAGGTCTCATCCAGCAGTGGATTGAATATGGCTGTGAATTATATAAATTATATATATATATATATGAGCTCCTGCGTAGCCTAGTCGGTAGCGCGCTCGACTTCAGTGCGAGTGGTCCCGGGTTCGATTCCCGGTGCGGGCTAAAAAATTTCGGTGTTGACCCAGCATCGTGAGCACAATTGGGGAGCTGCTGTGAATAAAATACAGTGGCGATCACAGTGAGAGCTTCGGCTCTCCTCTCCCAACCCGTCTGGTCAGCGTGGGAGCAGTAGACCAACTCCTCGCTTCGGGGAGAGGCCTCATCCACTAGTGGATTGAATATGGCTGTGATTTATTATATATATATATATATATATATATATATATATATATATATCATATTCAGCCGTTTTCTATCCACTGTTGGATAAAGGCCTCTCCCTTTTCTTTCTCCCTTCGGTCTACTGCTATCCTAATCCATGTAGCTCCTGAAAAACGCTTGATTTTGTCTACCCATCTTGCATTTGGACGTCGTCTCGGCCGTTTCTTTTCTCTAGGAATCCAGTGTAGTACATTTGTCGCCCATCCTCCATCTATTCGTGTAGCTATGTGGCCGGCCCATTTCCACTTTATCTTCTTCGTAGTCTTGATTACATCCTCTACCTTTGTTTGTGCGCGAATCCATTCGTCTTCCTTTCCCTCTTAGTTATTCTTAGCATGCATCTCTCCATTCCTCTTTGTGTGACTCTTATTTTTTGAGTCGTTTGCGTATTCAATGTACCAGTTTCACATCCGTACATCATTACCGGTAAGACACATTTATTATAAACTTTACGCTTCAGACACATTGGGAGTTTGCTTTCGAAAATAAAGCATAGTCTTCCAAACAAACTCCACGCCATTTTACACCTTCTCTTTATTTCATCAGTCAACTTGGCATTCGATGTTTTGAGGTAACATTACTCATCAACTATGCCTATTGCCTCTCCGTTAATCTTTACTTTCTTCTTTGCAGCGTGTTGATTGTACATTACTTTTGTTTTACTTAAATTCACTTTAAGGCATATTTTTTAATTCTCGTTCCTCAGTTCTTCCATTCTGGTGTGTAGTTCTGCACTTGAAGCAAACAGGACTATATCATCAGCAAATCGTAGGTGATGAAGATATTCGCCATTAATTTTAATTCCAACATCATCCCA
>JAGDQP010027105.1:9207-25303 GCA_022664845.1 Lepisma saccharinum
ATATATATATAATATTTCGTGTATCTGGGGATAGTACAAATAGGCAGGCTATTTGTTAAACCGCCTTCGTCTATATAATTTGAAGATAATAAATTGAAGGTATGTCCATATAACATTGCCTGCTAGGTTATGGGTATATATATATATATTACATTCACGTTAACAATTTATTCATTGCAAAGTTCTGACTTGTGCCGTATGAAGTTCAAAGTGTGGGATTCTTAAACAATAAAACTTTATGCTAATGTCGGAAGGTAGAACCGTCAGGAAGATTTCCATTCTATTAATTGGATGGGCACGTGCCAAAATGGACTAACTACATTTTGAGTTTTCTACAGGACTAAGTGTATTAAGAGTCATAGTTGGAAGACAAGAACGATGTCCGGAATGGTTTTACAATAGTAGAGGCCTTTGGAGCTTAGGCTAATAAAAATTACTGACATGTCATTTGGATTGACACCAGTCCTTAGCCTAATTAGAAACACTAATTGTTAGCGAAAACACGACATGACCCAACTTTATTAAAAGAATTTACTTACTCCGTTTTGGCATTTGACCCTCCAATTCATCCAGTGAGTATGAGGGGTGAACACAAAAAACATGGTGTTATGATTCAAGTTCTGAACCTGTATTCTTATAACTGTGTAACCAAGATTCTGTGTAAACACGAACGTATCTTCTATATTACATGCCCTGAATTTTAGATACTAGCGCCATCAACCTTTCTCACGAAGAAAAGAAGGAAAACAAAAGATAGAGACAAGATTGCTATCTATACTTGAACCTAAATTGTTCATGCGGCTACAAGAAAACAGTGAAGAAAAGATTGTAAGTAGATAAAAAAGAAAGCACAAAGAAGACGAACAGAAAGGGAAGGAAGTACAAATCTAAGAGTCTGAGCAAGAAGTTAGACAATGAAATATTAAGGCACTGAGACAAGGGAGAGGAAGGTAAAGGAAGATAAAAAACAAACTACTTCACGTAAAGCGAAAAGTTAAATGAAATATCAAGAAAGAAGAGTCACAATATAGAAGGAATGAGTAGAAAGAACGAAGAACGAATTAGATAGAAAGTATAAAAAAGAGACTAAGAAGAAAAAATGGACAAATGTCTGAAAGAGTAGAAAGAGATAGAACGAGAAAGTCAAGTGAGAATAAGCAAGCAGGCTTCTTCTTCTCTCTCTAGAATGGGAAATGTCACCTCCATTTTTCTTCCTTGTCTTGTTTCCCTCGAGTTGCCTTCAGGACTCTTCTGGTGGCTCGCCTCACTGCTTCATTGTGCGACCTCCTTTCGCCGCCCAATCATTATCCTTAGCTACGTTTCCCTCTGTCCTTTGATTCCGGAGGAAGCGCGCCGAGAGTAAGCGGAGGGAAATCTTCCTTCTTTGGCTTCAGGGAAATTTTGTTAGAAACTTAGACAATTTTACATTCTAGAAAAGAGAGTTCTGGATCATATTTCCGTGCACATTTCCAAACTACACTTAATTGTTCCAAGCAATTGGGATATTTAGTAGAATGTAACTAAGGGAAGGGACATTATGTCTTCAGTTAGGGATATTTTTAAAAAAGTTGATAGCCATTTCTCATTAAAGAGCTGTTTCCTGCAGACTTCTCTGCTCTCAAGTAACTCACTAACTTGCTGGGCAAAGACTTAGTGTCAAACGCAGTTTCTCCTGTAACGTGCAGCTACGTACTCTTAAAGACACTTGTGTCTAACGTATAAACATATGAACAAAAGAAGGTCGAGTGGAAGTCACTCATTTCTTTGTAGTATGAAAAACAAACTACTTTTCTTTTTTCGCTCTTGGAACGCCCATTTAAAATTCATCTCATGAAGATCGCTTTTCTCCCACACAACAAATGCGAAGAAAATAAAACTAAATTCTCGTTAATTGAGCTTTCAAATGTAGGTTTTCGCATCCACATATGATATTCACTCAAACAAGATAAAGAGAAAGGAAAGGGTTTAGAGAAATATACTACAAAGGAAGCAAGGACAGAAAAATAAAATTGAATAAAGACGAAAAAAAAGCAAACAGAGGAAAGAAAGAGGCGTGGATAGAAGATAAAGAAGTAACAAGCAAAGAACAAGACATGAAGAAAAACAAAGGCAAAAAGGTGTGATGAAAGAAAGAAATAATAAAAAATAAAGCCATACTTTTCTTAAACAATTTGGTACTAAAAGTAAAAAATAATTTATTCTATACATGTCTAAAAAAAGCATGGGGCGCGCTCTCATATACAGTTATTTTAAATTCGTGAATTGGCGCGCTCCATGCTTTTATTTTTAGTCATGCATAAAGAAAATTATTTTTTACTTTTTAGCACGAGTTCATTAAGAAAAGTATGTCTTTAAAAATATTTTTTTTTACTTATTTCGGTGTTCGGATATTTTTTCTCATGCTAATGTTTTGTGACCCAAATCCTAAAGTATTTTGTAATCAGTCAAACTCAACATCGTTGCTGGATAATATTTATTTTAGGATAAAGCAAGTTCATATTTTTAAATAATAATATATGTTTTTAAAATATATAAATTTATAGAAATAAAACAATGAAATATTGTATTGTCACTCGACTTACGTCGCTGTGCAAAATGTCATCATTGTATGACATCGCAAAATGAGTTAAATTAACGATTTGAGGACACCACGAACCATTGTAAACTAAAGAAAACTCTGTAAAAAGGAGGAAGAAAAGTTAGCCTGATAGAAAGGCAAATAGAGAGAAAGAGGTTGAATTAAAAAAAGTTACATTTTATTCGTATAAGTCTAAAGAAACATCTATGCAGGGCTTTTATTTGATTTCTTGCTGTGTTTGTTAAATCATTGCAAACGTTAGATGCATATGCGAATTTTCCTCAAACCAACATTTTATACAATTTTCCGGAAGTATCAATCTTCCAAAGATTTATGGTAAATCCAGACAATTTTCTGAGTTGTTCTATGATTTTATTTATACACATATAAAATCTTAACTTACAGTCAGACGAAATACCAAGGTCTCTTATAATATAAACCTTAACAATATAAGTATTTTTTACTTTATACGTACTTACATAATATTGAGTCTTGTTTGTAATCAAACAAACTTACTTTTTATTATGTACATTTTCATACCAGTTTTTTAAATATCATTGGTTAATATTATAACTATCCTGCTGTAGAAGATGACTGCCATAGACATTGCTAATTTCTTTAATTTGTTTAGATCATATGTATAGGGAAGTACATTTTGGTTGTTAATTTTCTCAAATAAAGAAACCAATAAAATCATAATGGACTAAAAAGCGTATCCTGCTAATTGTAGAATTATAAGATACTTTATTTCATAGTTTGTTTGTGAATAACCTATTTGTTAAATTACTATTAAACCATGTAAGACATATAGGTTAGAAACCAATTTTTTATTTTTAAAATTAATATTTCATGAACGACACTATCAAATGCCTTAGCTAAGTCAATGTGTTTCACATCACCTAAAGTTATAGTAGTAATAAGACATTTTATGGAATTTGGTAGTCGACATAAATTAGTTACTACAGACCTACCTAGTACAGGCAATCATATCAGCAGTATATGGTAATGTTCTGTAAAAACTATTTGAATTCTTTAGTACTATTAATATTGCATTACTAAAGACAGTAAAGGGAAGGAATAAATCATACTCGTTAGGCTATTGTCTACTCAGAAATTGAAAATATAAGGTAATGGAAGTTATGATTGAACAAAACCAAAGAGGAGAAAACAGAAATAAATAACACAAGATCAATGAAACATTAGCGCACGTGACTTCCAAGTGGAAAACCTGTTTCGATGCAAAAGAATAGCTTTGCATTAAAAGCTTTGTGTTAGGTACTTATGTTCGTGATGCAAAAGAGAGTATGATGTTGAGTTTATGTAGTAATTACCATAAATTTCGAAGAGATCTGATAGTTCGTTTAACACTAATTATGGTTCATTAGTCAAATTGGAATCAATATTTAGTACTATCGTAATTAACTGATGTATTAATTAGTCAATGAAACTATTAATCAGATAATATTCTATGTATACATTCATCAATGAGTTAATAATTTAGAGAGATATACAACTATATGACGTACGTATATCTCAGTATGTATGTGTTAGGTGTTATTGTTGCGTTTTCTATGAAATTATAAGCCATATACTGTTTTCATGTTCCATTTAAAATGTTGCTTTACACTGGGTGATCAATATCAAGTACATATTTCAGTATGGGTAACACATTTTTGTAAGAATTAATATTATGAAACAGAACCGAATATTCACTAACTGTCTGTATGTTTACTCAGTACTAAGGTCTCCTAAGAAAGTATTTATACTTACTTACTTACCTTGTGGCTTACGGAACTCGCAAGTTCATCGCTGCGGTAACAAACGATAGAATTGCAGTAACTAACTCTAACATATAATTCTATCCTGAGAAAGATCAAGCCAGTTTTCATCACAAATACCTACTTCTCGAAGATCCCTTCTAATATTGTCCTGCCAATGTCGTCTTGGTCTTCCCAAAGGTCTCTTTCTTTCCGGCCTACCAACCATGATGGAATATAGTCTTCGATTTCCCCCCATCCGAGCTAGATGGCCTGCCAATTTTAATCGTGATTTCACTATTCTCACAACATCGGGTGAGTCGTACAGTCCGTGAAGTTTATTGTGCAGTCTCCTCCGTTCTGAGCATCTCGTTCCGTTTCGGCCCGTATATCTTTTTCAAGACCTTATTTTCAAACACATAATTTATGTTCATCTGCTTGGGCCGTACTCCAACTTTCGCAACCGTAAAGTATTACCGGCAGAATTACCGTTCTGTATATTTTCAATTTCAACTTTCTTCATATTAATCGCGAGGTTGGGAGTTTCTGGACTGAATAATAATAAAGTACTTATAGAATGTATAACTCTAAAAATAGGTAAAATGTAGTATCATTGTTAAGTATCATGAAACAGACCAATATGAAGTAAACAATGTAACACAAAATTAGCTACTGAACTAAAAGGAAATGATGAACAAATATTATAATCAGGAAGTAAGAAGCAGACACATATTCCTCACGCACTAAACAACGCAATCGTGATATTAGGGTACTGGATGTTTAGCAATGCCTCAGGTTTAATGCTGATAGTCCCACAGAGCGACCAGAGCTTGGCTCATAGGTTTCTAGCTTCGTATTCTGAAGGTCTTGAGATCGAGTGCAATTGTCGGCCATTGTTACTATTATAATTTCAGTTGACATAATACCTTGAAACAACTCTTTGGTCGTATTTCCTCCCACGTGTTTTCCCGATATTGTATCCTGACCTGTGCCACTGCATATATTTGTGAGTAGAGAACCTAAATTATAATAGAGAGGGACCTAATAGTCCACATGTTAAATAAGGTTCTCAAAAATATTTATCGCTTGTTTTTCCCTATATAATTCACATCAAGTAAATTATATAGCTGAAAGTTGTCCAAGACGAGGAAGTGTAACTTTATTTGACTATAGTGTGTATAGCAAGCAAATAACCCGAATGCTTCTCGACTCCAATGAAACTTCCATCCTTCTACTATTTATGAATATAGTTAAATATTTCAGTGCTGATTTAATTTCTCCTGGAATTTCTTTTTTCCAGAAAAAGTAAATTTTCTCCATTTTCAAGAAGTAAATTGCAGTAGATTTGAACATTTCCCAAAACAACACCTCTTTCTATCGTTAACTAAAACAGTTTTATTTGTTTTAGAAAATACCTACATAGAATCTTATACAAAGTGTGGACCTCATTTTATCCTAACAACTTGCCTTCCCATTTTGTCCAACTGTCTAAGTTTTAAGATTTCAAGATGTCTCTGCTCAGCAAGTTTACACCTAAGTGACTGTAAAATGAGGGGAGATATTTTGCAGTAAAGGTATAACAAACCCACAAACAAACCACTAACTTGATGTTAAAATAAATCGAAACATATAAAAATCCTAAACGTTTTAAACAAACTTCACTATGAGGCACGCTATTCGCGAAATAACCACTCCCACTGACGAAACTACATCTAAGGTACAAACAGTAAGTTATTGGTATCTCTTATCTGCTTGATGGCACCATGAGTCCAAGATGAAGGGCATATCTCCCTTCTTTCCCCATGAGTGTAAGCAGTCGGGTCATCCAATTGAACGATTTTTTTTGTTTATTGTGAACATAGACTAATAACAAATTAAAGTATTCATAAGGGTTAGCATCGACCCAGGATAAGGATCGGGTAGGTGCCGCATTTCATTTCATTTTTGTGATCGCTATGAGAATAAGATTGACTTCAGATGTATCCACCTGATTGCAGCAAGTAATCTACACTGTTCAGGATTGCAAGCAGAGAAAATATCGTTCCAAACGTTGTATTTCAGAGTCAATCACTTTTTGTATAGACATTTTGAATTCAACAACTTTAAATATGAGATTATTAGCAAATAATCCTCGGAGAAGTGGTTATGGATGATGATGACTGTGGATTATGATGACTATGGATATGATGAATCTATGCGACACTGGATATATTGAATTTTGATGAAGTCTACTCCACAATGGATGTTATGAATGGTGATACTTGTAGAAATGGAATTCCATAGACAAGTGATTGATTTAAAAGATTTTATGTAAGAAAACTTCGGTTTTCCAGGAGGAGAAATTGTTGTTGGGGATAACAATGGAATATGAATGGTGTAAAATAATAATGCAATGTTGTCTTGACTACTACTTCGGTTCTGAATATGTCACATGTATTATATTCCTGTTCTGAATATGTCATATGTCACATGCATTCTAATAAATAGATAGGAATATGCATATCGGCCTTTGACTATTGATTACAGATGTATTTACGATTAAACCCTAACAGAGTACAAATATACCTTTATTTGGAGTCCAGTTGTGCTTGAAGCTTGAGTACGTGCAGCTGTGTAGTTTGCTTCTATTCGTTGCAGTCGAAGTTCAGCGCTCTGAATAGAAGGCTTTACTCTGACGTGGTATAAAGATCGTATTGTCTGTTCAATAGTTATTAATAATAGGTGCGTAATGCGTTAAAAGTTCCAACAGTTTCTATTATATTTGTAGTCAAACGGTACTCGCTAATCAACGAAGAAATACCACCCACACAACAAACCCAGCTTTTACACATTAGTTTGGTAACTTTTCCATATTAGGAGATCAAGATAAGCTGGAGATCAAGATCAAGACAATTGCTACACTGATCTTTTGGATTGTTTCAATCACAAGAGAGCATCGATACTTTTCGCCATCCCTGTGATATAGGCGAAACTCAAGGATCATTCTAACGATTGTTATTATTGTCCGCGAATCCAAAGTATGTAGAACAAGAAAAAGAATATTACTTTTCCAGACAAGCCTTCTGCCACTCTCCAGTGGCTCATAGTACTTTATGTCCCCGTTCGCTCTGATTAACTTTTATGGACTCAGAAAACTAGGCTGTGATCCTCAACACTCCACATCTAAAGACCCTTAGTTTACATCTGACGTTAAATAACCTCTGAACAATACAAGACTTGTCAGAGTGAATTAAATGATCTAGTGAGAGATTTAGGTCCAGTTTTTCAATAGACAGTTAAGTTTCTGGCCAGGGCTAAGTTGAGGCCAAGTCTGATTTTGGCCAATGAGAGTACGCAAAATGAGACTTGGCCTCTACTTAGCCGCCGATTGTAGAATTGACTCTTAGACCCTTCGAAAGCCACGGCAGAGCCGTTAGTCTCCAGACTCTAACAGCGGAACACTATCTTGCCGAAGATGCTAAAGTGTCATCTTTTCGTGACCGTCAGAAACCTTTGAGAAATAATTCTCATTTGAAGGGGTTCTTGTGTTTTGCAATGATGTGTTTCGTTTATTTGAAGTTCTAAATTTGAAAGATATCTCTGAGGAGTAGAGGTTTTGCATAGATGTATCTATATAAGCCTCAAGGGAACATTACTCCAAAAATGCAATGGGTTACCATCAATTCTTATTGGCAACGCTGTGCGAATGCAAGAATCTCATGTCAAACCGAAGCTGCTCTTTACTTTGCTTAACTATAACAACTATAAATGGCAAAACCGTGCAGACTTAAATGTAATATCTGGACTACAACAAGGATATAGAAAGCACTGTTGTTTCCTCTGTGAATGGAGCAGTAGAGATATATCTACACATTCAAGGAAATAGGAAGGCTTTTACGACAGTATGTAGAAACCGGGAAGCTGAATATTCAACATGAGACTCTAGTGGAGTCTGAGAGAATTTCGCTCCTCCCCACATAAAATCTGATTTAAAACTTTTAAAGCAGTTGGATACAAATGGACTGACATTTAAATATCTACTTACAAATTCTCCCAGAATGAGTAAAGCAAAGCTCAAAGAAGAAGTTTTTGTGGGTCCAAATATTCGTGAAATTTTTCAAGATGTTATATTTCATCATCATTTAAGTGATCTGAGATGGACCCGTGGAAAGCTTTTCGAGAAGTTGCATAAATTTCTTGGGAAACAAAGGAGAAGAGAATTATTAGGAACTTGTCATATCTTTGCGTTTATCTTATACCACAAAATAGGGGGAATCATGTATCTCAAATTACATTTGTTAGACTCTCACTTTATTATTTCCCTGAGAATTATGGAGCTGTGAGCGATGAACACAGTGAACCATTTCAGCAATAACTCGACACATTGGAAAAACGTTAAGGAATGTGCAGTACCAAATATATTTGCTGACTATTGCTGGTCAGTTGCCATGGATGCTTCCGAATTGGAATGAAGAGTAAGCTAACATGCACCTTTATAGAACTATTTTAGACGTCTAATTTTATAATAAGGTGACAACAATGATAACTAAGGTGTTTGTAAAAAATGGAAATTTTATAATGAGGTGGCAACACTGGCAACGTGGGTACTTTGTGGGGTGTTTTAAACCTCACAGTCGTTTTCCCAGAACATAATGGATATTCATGCCAAATTTTGTGTTTAAACGATAAACAGTATAAAATCCTCTATAACAGTATAACAGTTAAACGATAAACAGCATAACAGTATAAAATGGTCATCACTTCAGACCATATGGCCAGCGCATGATCACATGACTACCGTCTTTCAACTTCACCATGCTGCCACAGATATAAGCCAACTCCATATGCCTCTAATTCAGTTCAACTTCTATCTTGTTTCCAGTACTAATTGGTAGGCTAGCATAGGAGAAAGACAGAATTGTGTTCATCTTTAACAATAATCATATTTTATGTGAATGTTTACCAGTAGAAGAGGAAAAATGAGACAAGGAAGATTCATGGGGGTGATGGTGATTATCCTGACTTAGGATTTCTAGGTTTCTATGAGTTTGACTTGGCAAATACCTGAATATAACTTGCCAAAAACTATCTCCGCTACCATCCCTATCTATTTTCCTTCCAGAATATTTGGCGAAGTTTGTCACTCCTCAGTACAGCTTGACTTAGGCCATAGCTTCCAACCAAGACCCAGAACTGAAATTTAAATTTAAAACAAGGCGGCAAGCCTAAAGAATAATCCAGCGCAATAGCATTCAACTCTTCTTTCCGCGTTCTTAGGGTCACTTTTCTACTCAACTTTGTTCTCTCCTAAGTTGCTCGTACATAATTCCAATTATAAATAATTAGACTTAAAGTAAGTTAAATTAAAAGAATAATTAAATTGCTTTGGATTTAATTTACATTAGCTTTAAATGACCAGTTTTATTTAAACGATAGGAAAGAAAATTAAAGTATAAAAATGAAAGTCAACGGACAAAATACTCATTGCAAATCAGTATTATGTTATTATTAATTATTGGTGCTGGCCTTTTAATGAGATGATTGAGATTGTTTCTGGTTTATCAGCTTCTCGATTTGTGGCCGAATCTTCGTGTGTGCGAAGATAAGAGTTGATTCTGAATTCAACCGATTTTTCTGTTTCATTCTGGTTAATTTTAATGGAGACAGACTTTGCTCACACAAATAATTTGAAGGGAATTGCAGGAGGTATGAAATGTCAGTGTCAATAAGTTCCCTGAAATCATTACGATCAAACTTTCAAAAGGTGGAAATTAACAAGTATTGAAATATTATTTTAAATGTTTTCTTTCAATTTTAAGGAACGATCAGATGAATTGCTTGCTGTGGTGTAAATATATTTATAATCTATTCTTGGGTGTTTTCTTCTCCCTCAGTTTCTGAAATTATTTCTAATATTCTATCCTTTGACTTTGGAAGTGAGATTCCGTTATTTGCAAAACTCCATTATTAACAATACCTCAATTTTGTTCATCTTGAAAAGCTACAACATCTCCTTTATTAGTGCTGCTAATTCAAAATAAACTTTCTTATAAAACCCTTTCACCATGTCACTTTTAAAATTAGTATTATTGAAGCATAGGAATTGATGATTGAGATCGTTAAATTGGTTGAAAACTAGTTTATAAATACAGCGTTTATCTTCAGAGTATTATTAAAATCAGATTTTAATTTTGAAAAGGAAATACTTTCGTTGTACAGTTATGCGTCCTCGTGATAGGCATCTCACCTCGATGTGCAAAAACAGTTGCTTGTGTGTGTGGATCCCATTTCTTCGTACAATTTTTTCAACTGACGGGTGTTCACGAGACTTGATTAAATTTACAACTTTTAGAGCAATGTTCAGCGCATCGTCTCAATCAAGAGTCATTTTTTGCGACAAAACTTTTTCAGTGTATACACAACGTTGCAAGATTATTTTACGACTAAACTCGCGAATACAAGCGGCATGGCTGTCCTTTTTTCTTATCATTGAAGGAGCTCCATGAGCTAGCATACTGGCACACCATTCCCAGTGCAAATCTAATATTAATTAATAAGATTATCAAGGATTTAAAAGTATTTCTCTCTTTGCATGTTGTGCTAATTGTTTACATCCCAGAACTTCACTAAAAACAGAAACATTCTTAACATCAAAGTACCGAAGTAGCTCGGCTTCGTTAGAAACATCCATCGATTCATGAATTTGAAGTGTAAATAGTTAATCCATTTTAATGTTTTCTACAATTTGCTCAATATTTTGTGTCAAATTGTAAGATTTGAAATGATGGAAATATCTTCTATATAATAATGTCTGTGGCGACTGACGGCATAATCGTTAGCTTTCAGTCTTAATACATTAACATCTTGGCTTTGAGGTTTTACTTAGTTTGGATCAGTTGACTGTATAAAATGTTTTGATCTTTATGGAAGGAAGCTGATTTTTGCTTAGTGTGAAAATGTCAAGATATTTGTTTATCTTATTAGTGGAATACAATTAATTTTGGTTTCGAATATGGTTTGGCATTCACCATTGTCAACACAATTTTACACAGGATTGGTGTGTACTGAAAATGCATATTCTATTTATCAGTCATTGAAGGATTTGTACATACTTATTTGGAGATATTATACAGTTTAATTAACTATTGTTTCAATGGCTAGTTGCGCGAAATACATACTCAGAATTTGTGTTGGTGTTACTGCAGCAGCTATGTTTTAAAGTATACCTAGATGCATGCTGTAGACATAAAGTGATCTAAATAGAATCCTAATCTAATATCAACTGATTTAATGGATTGTAGTTGATTGCATTCTATAAAATATCTAAACCAAACTAACCTAATAGAATCACATGTGATGAAAATATCTAAGGTAAACAAAACTACCGTAACTTAAGTGATTTTCATGTACAATTGGATTGCAATGGTAAGATGGTTTACATGTTTAGATGCTATTGAACTTAAATACTTCTTCGGCCAACTCGCTATTTGAACTTCTAATAAATATACTAATATTTGTATTATTCAAATTGCTCTTTAATAGACAAGTCAACTTTCACACAAAATGGTTGAGTCACATGCATTCAAGCAGCAATTCACACTCTCACGCAAAGACCCTGCAAACTCACGCATTTTGAAACAAGTGCAAAATTTAAAGCTGGCACTGTAAAGTGAAGTAAAAACTCTAGAGAACAGGCATTCAAAGATATAGTGGTAGATATATATATGGTATGTAGAAGAATTGCTGAACTGATCAAATTGTAAACTATTTCAATAACTTTAAAAACTGTTAGTTTAGTTTAATTTTCCAAGTAAGACCTACTCTGAAAACTGAAATTATTTGATACTGAACGCTGAATGTGTTTGTACTTTACAGTACTTTTGTGATATTTGCGCTAATTTACTTTCTGTGATAAATAACGTTTGTGTTGAACCTCTTTGGTGTGTTTTTCACTTCTTACGCAATCTCCCGCATTTCTCCCACCCAGGTCGACCAACCTCACGCATTGGCACTTCTCTAGATTGAAAACAGCTAATCTAACAACATCTAACCTTATCGTAGTGGGTTTGGCTACATTAATAGTTACTCACTATTTTGAGTTCTTAGACAGTATTAGAGCCGACAATTATTGGCGACTTCGGGTAGAGAATTTGGAACTTATGCTAGGAAGTGTTGATAACGAACATTTGGTGAACTTATGCGACAATGAAGGTTATGAGTAGAGTTGTTTTTGGTATTAATAAGGCCATGTCAAAGGGTTGTAGATATTGGATACGTTTGTTTCACATTATACTCTTAATAGGCAATTACATAAGCAGTAAAGTGGAAAATATACAATCAATTTTATGTTATAAAATGACAAATGACAGATGCTCTGGTTGAATAGGGAAACATTTCTTCTTTTAAAACAGGAACCACATCAGTCTATATAAAAATACTTAGCAACACTAAACAAATTGCATCCTTCTGCGAATTTGGACAGAATTATGATAAGTATTTATTAGATCAATTGATAATTGGCCACCAAACTTAATTTATCAAACAATATTATTAAGTATTCTACATCTGAATGCCAATCTAGCGGTAGTAACAATCTTAACATTACAACAAATGTCAGGTTATCAAGGAGATAATCAAATTGAAAATAATAATTTGATATAAAGGACGGCAAATACTACAGAAGATACACGAATACCTGTCATTAATAGACATAAGGAACATTGGAGGCGAAATGTTTTAAAAAATGCAGTCCTTGTGGTTTATATTATAAATTTTCAGGAAAGTGTATAGCGTATAATAGTAATTGCCATTTTTGTCATAAAAAATCACATTCGACCCGTTGCTGTTTTCGGAGATTAAAATACAGAGATGTGAGACAGAATCAAAGAGCACAACAATTGTCTCCAATAAGAGAGGCATTACCATTACAGAGTGAAAGCGTACAATGTGTAGTACCTAAAAACGATCTGGATTTACAAATTAATATAGTATCACTGGCAGATGTGAGTGATGAGAATGGGTATATTTTTAAAACCATGCTTGATAGTATGAGAAAGGTTGAAAAGCAGAACAATTGGTCTCAAATGGTATATGATAATAGAAAAATAAAGTTAGTACATAGAAACTTTATTTTATTGAAAGAAAACAAAGGTGTACACACGTTGTGTCAACAATTCCAAGATGAAGAGTGTCAGACAGAAATAATAATCAATATTGCATTAGTTAAATCCGTAGAGATGAGTATTCAGGAGAAAAATACAGATACCCAATTACCGAAAACGTTACCGGAAGAAGAAAATAAATGGAATTTAAAAGAGAAGATATAGAGGTAGTAGCATCTACATGATGTAAGAATGGGTGGTGATGGTATTCCCTATGTGCAGTTAAACATTGGTCTTGCCAATAGTAATTGGGTTACTCAGATAGTTGTAAAGAAGATTACATGAAGTTCCGTGAGTTTCTAAAACAGTTAGATGGGAAGGATAATTATATAATGAATAGAAAAGATTTAGAGAAAATAATGTTACACCTTCTAAATAAATATTAGTTCAGGAAGTACAGGATTCACGATTAAATGGGGATATGATGACTGAAATAAAAGGTACTAAATCAGAGCAATATGAAGAAGCAGGAATAACTCAACAACGAAATACAGTAGTGGAGAAAACATTAGAAGATCTTGATAAAATCATTAAAGATTTATGTTTTGAATAGTATTTGAAAAATCAAAGTTTCTCTGATAACACATCTGTTTGACTTACTTGGTTACAAAACGATTATACATATGCAATTTTAGAGGACGCAACGAGAGTGGTACATGACATAATACACATGATACTAAAACGTACTGAGTATTGTGATCACAATATTTTTTTCGGAGCCATGATCTTTACGCCCTACCCTCTGGTCAGAAATTTGTATTACTATATTACAGTAACAAATGTTTAAACTTTTAATGTCCTACAATAAAAGCACCAGGAATAATAAGAGATTCTACCACAGTATAAGGTTATTTAATTTCTGCAGCTAGTCATGCTGATTAGTAAGATTATCAGATGCAATTTTGACGATTGTGTGAAACATTGAAGATTGTCCAACACTTTTCTGCTTTTGGGTACAAAAACGTTCTGTTTATTTGTCCTTATACTAGCCATGATTTGTTACCAAGTGTCTTTGAAGTAAGAATGTCTTCATTGAGTTCTGTTGTAAGTAGTAAATAGAGATAGAGGTGGATCACACATTTGATACGAGTCCATATTTAGTGTACTATTCATTATAATATCTATATTTCACGTTTATCGGGATTTTCGACTTACTCCATTCAACACTATTCGCGTGTCTATTCCATCTTCTTATAGAACATAATAGTTTCCTCCTTTCCGTAGTCCTAACTTCACACTCTCGTAACATTCATATTTTTCATCAATTTTACGTTTTCATTTTACAATAAATTTAAACATGCTTCCATACGGGAAAGAAATGCCCTTTTGCTGAGGCAATAATATGAAAGAACTGAATAACGATTATTTATTTATTTTCAACACAACAGGCTTTATAGCCCAATTAGTGTATAGATATTTACATATATCTTAATTACAATATATCTAAATGCTTTGAAGGTCACATCACTTATATCCATTTCGATGGAAGTCGTAAACATTTCATTGTAGGAAGTACATATTCTCCAAACTGGTGACTTAAATATTATATCTATCCTTGCCCTTTTGCAGGGGAAAAGATCAATGTTGTCTACGCGAGTTTTTAATAATGAGACACGAAGCTGTGGTTTTACCTTCACTGGGGTGCGTTTCGGCTGTGCCTTCGTCGGTGATACACGGTCCCGCTGCATACCGTCCAACGTTGTCATTCAGAATGAAGCACAAAACAGTAAATGCGTGTTCATGACACTGTTTAGCTATCCTCTAACAACCGAAGTGTACATAGGATAGCTCTACAATGTAACCTTTCTAGAATCGATTCACATTCGACTCCATTGCACTTCAAACACTACATCTATTCGTCTGTCCACACCACACACACTAGAGCGTGTGTGGTGAACATTTTACGTTTCTGTACAGCACATGTGCCATTCTCTGACCTTTCAAAATTGTTTGTTTGGAAGCGTATTAACCTCTGTATTAATCTGGCCTGTATTTCACAACCGACACCATACACATTGTAAGATGTTGCATTGAATTCACTGAGCTGGTAACGAGTCACTGAAACCAAACACACACAAAAAGTAAATTCTAAATAGTTGTCTCGAACTAAAGTTGCCTAAAGTCCTTAAGATGCTCAAAATTCCTTTGCACTTGTCTTTAGTGTATGCAAGCTAAAATACTCTTGCTCTAACAGTCACTACAAAGATCAAAATCAAAGATCAACATTTTCTCTGTTGAAGAGATTTCTATTACCTACAAGTAAGTGAATGGTGTAATGATTGATGTGTCTGTAATATTCACTACATTTTTTTAATTCTCCTGGAGAAAAAACGAGACAAAAAACTATGCAATCATTGAATTTCCGTCCGTGATTAGAGCAAACGCTACTAGATGGCAGATGTTTTCTGTGATGCCTTTAATATTTCGATGAAGCTTGAGTGCCCAATTAGAAGAAGTTTTGTTTAGGTCGAACGGGCTACGTGGCGTCGCGTTAGTTTCTTTAAATTGTTGCTTGCTTTGATAGAGGGTTGGTAAATTGAACGTAATGTTTCAATCAAAAATGGATTGAAGGTATCTGATTAAAAATGAGATAATTTGGTTGCTATTCTGAAGTGAAAACA
>JAGDQP010027106.1:0-17358 GCA_022664845.1 Lepisma saccharinum
TTGCTTATGTAGTACTTTTCTTTGTTTTATATTTGGCTCCAACTAAAACATATTTTGCTACTTCTAAATTATGATCCATCTTTCCCTTTCAAGCAAATTTCTTGTTTCCGTTTCTTTGTTAAAGAGAAACAAAGCTGTGTGATTTTAACTGAAGACTTTCTTACAGCTAGTTTTTGTCTTGAATCATAGGTCAAATCTGAAAACGGATACTTTTGATTGTAAAAATCTTTGTAGTGTGAAAAAGTGCAAGATTAAAAAACTTGTTTGGGAAGTTTGAAATCATTTTAATGGGAAATTTCATTATTAGCCGTGTATAAAGTATAAGGTGAAGCAGATACTGCTATTACCTTTTCTTAGAAGCAAGAAATTATTTGTAACGATATTACTATGCTTATTACTCAAAACGAAAAAAATCTTTCATACTTTACTGCAGAATACTATGACTATCCCTATTACGATTTCCAGGAATATCTTTAACAATTGTGCGCAGCAAAGTTATGAGAAGAACAATTTGAAATATTATTTGTTTATTACCAAATACTCAGAAGGTTGGTGTTACCAAAGAAAATAAGAAGAAGTGATTGCTAGAAGTTCTCACCTTGATAGTAGCGACAGTTGCGGCCAGTCCTGATACCTTAAGTTTCTAACCAAGGATGTTCTAATAGAGGATATGCGAACTTGCCAACACCATGAAGCTAAACGTCATCGCATAGTCCGGCCAGTAAGCACACTTACTCCAATGAAAAATATTATTTTCGGTTAACAAATATGGCAACAAGCTCTCTAGTTGTTCGCTAACCAATCAGATACGTCGCCTTGGTCGATGCTTAGTTGTGTTTTGCTTCATTCTTTCTCTTCGCATGAGATAGCTACAAGCAAATCATCTACTAGAACATCCTTGTTTCTAACCAACCAACTGTCATTCTTTATCTACGTAACTGAACCAAGAAGAAGAACTGTTTTGCCTCGTACAGACAAAAATTGAAATAAAATCAAGAGGAAAGAAAACAGAGGTTTAGAAGGCAAAGATGAGATAAAGAGCAATCTATTTGTAAAGAATGAAAAAGACTGTAAACCAATATAGAAGATAAACAATATTTAATTTATTAAACATTTTTTTTATGAAGTATAACGATTATTATGGTCGAAAAGTTCATTGACATCTTAGCCAATGGAAATTAATAATTTCCCGCCAATGGCATTTATCGACGATATCACGTGATCTTACACTTGTGCTGCCATCTGACGAGTAGGAAAGCCAAGTAGTTTCGTACCACTGCTTGTACTTTTTTGCTAAGAAATATGTGGCTTTTCCTCAACCATTACACCTAAATCTTTGTGAGAATTTAATGGGATGTTTTTAAATACATAATTAAAACAATATTTGTTTTTTGATTGTAATTAAAGTCTTTCCTTTCTACGAAATGTCTTTATTTTCGAATCAGTTTTAATTACCAGTGTAAAGTTGAACACTATTTTTAATTAATTTATTAATATTTTGGGGCAGTGGAGAAGTCAGTATAAAGACAAGAATCTGCATTTACTGAGAAGAAATAATTGATGTGATGTGTCTGATCATATGTAAGTTGAAAAGGAAAAATGTTTAAAAGAAATTAGGTTAATGATTACAAATGAAGACACTGTGCAATCGTAATGATCTTGTCATATCTATCTTTCCTTGCACGAGATTTTATTGTGTGTTCAAGAAAATTGTAAATAATGCATATTGACTCTAATGTCCTAAAAATACGAAATAATAAAAATGTTACTTAACAATATATTTGTACTTCCTAAATAATCATCACTTTAAGATGAACAATATTTGTTAGTATAAGCTATTATATATGTATTTCAGTATACGTACGAATAATACAAGTGTTAACACTGATTATCGGGAGGGAGGTTCAAAACCCCCCCGGAGGAAATAGAGCCTCCCCGAAAGCATACCGTAAAGAAACAGTACTTGTGAACCAAACACATCGTATTAAAACATCGCATCTACAAACAGTGTCTGTGTTCTGAGAACGTCTTATTACAGAAACACACCCACAAGGAGATTTCTAGTTCACAGAATTTCAAAAGCTCTTTGCTTCCGGACAAAGTATATTATGCAACAACATTTTGTGTTATTGTGTTCCACGAAATAAGCTGTTCTCAGCTAAACTTTTAGAAGACCGCTTTTGTTTTACTTTCATTTGCCTACAACAGAATGTCCTTATAATGGCACAACGACTCTAAAATCTGTACTAATTACTCAAACTTTTCAGTAGTACACACTTTCCATTTCTCGAAAATATTAAGGAAAGCACAAAAGTTCATATTCCAGAAAGTTTGAATCTTGAATAACATCACATTTATTAACTTATTTATTTTAAAAAAAATGGCTTTTCAATCTATATAATTATTACTCTTCAGAAAAAAAAAACTGAAAATAATCCCGTAAAGAAAATTAAATGTTTTAACTTGAGTAATTTTCCTAATTACTAACATGTCTTAAAATTCTTTATAATAGTCTGTTTCCAAATTACCTTTGTCCAAGAGCCATCAATGTTGGGAAATCGACAAAAACACTTGTAGTATACTTATTTTCACAAATCTATGGAAAATGTCCAGCCATGAATATCTGAGAAAGAGGGGCAGAAGTTTTTAGTTTACCACGATTTTATATTTTCTTAAAAATAACTGGGAAAGACAAAATATATACAAATTATACTACTAATTTGTGTTTCTGTCCTTTGCCTTCTTATGATAATTTAATAATTTTTACAGACGTTCTAGAATCATAAAATCTTACTAATCTTAATTTTTACAATTTTGTGAAAAAGGGTACTTTTGGAAATGGTCCACACATAACTTTACATTATATTTTAAGACAGTTTTCAAAACAAAGATATGTCTTATTTCGAAATCCTGATAATAAACCCACAAAATGTTAAAATTTTGGAATTCAAGTAGCATCCACATTTATTACTATCTATGTGTTAAATCTTTAGATAGTTGTGGAAATCTACATTAAACTCTAAAACAGTGATACCCAACCTTGTTTTGCCCATGGGCCACATTAAAAGTTAGTACCATCTTCGCGGGCCAGAGCACACTCGAACATAAATAGCATACAAATCATAGGTGTCGTTTAATTGCAGCCTTTTAAACGTAAGAAACTCCTTGACGCATACAGACAACAGTAAACTCATGTCGCATACTCTTTGTTTTTCTTCTCATTTCATGTTCTTTTTTCGTTCCATCTTTTCTCCGTTGATTTGTTTTTATTTCTTTACACGGAATTCCAATCCTGTTCTACAAATTCAAGCCTAGAAAGTTCAAATTTTCAAAGAAGGAACGTTCATAACCATTTCAAGAGTTCTATCAGTGCCAATTTTTAATTTTCTATTTTTAATTTATTATTGAAAGAGATTCATTGTTACAGGTTTTAATATTCACAACAATCAAATGATTTCAACAATGGACAAAAAAAAAGGCAATAACTAATCGGTACGGATTGAATTCTTGGTGATATGAACTTAAAAAGTTTGAACTCTGTAAGTCTTTGTATTTGTAGAAACAGGATTGCAATTTCGTGTAACGAATACAATACATTAGAGACATACGGAGATGGTGCTACCCTCTAGTTTTGGAGATCGTTACTTTACAGTAACCTTAAATGTTGAATAACATTCCGCTCCACATCAAATTCTTAAAACTGTTTCAAAGATATTATCGAAACCTTAAAATAAGCACATCTCAGCCAAATTCAGAAAATTTTGAAACTGTAATACTTCCATGTTTATATTTTTTTTAAAAAAAGAATAAAGAATATTAAGTATCAAGCTATTTTCAAACTGTGTCAAACACTTACAACAATTGTTCTTTCGAACTAAGAACGTTGATAATTGTGATTATAGTTTAAATATCTCTTGCCTTATAGAATAATTTATCCTATCCAATCCAATAAAATTTCAAGTGTTGAAAATAAAGGAATTTTATGTCAAAGAAACATTTTAAAGAAACATAATTAAGAAATGTTCTGTTCGAATGCGAATCGTACTTTATTTTCGATTTTAAAGAAAGTAAAACAAACATGTATAAGAAAGCCTTATTAGAAATATTTGTATTTAAAAATATTGGTTCTACCCAAAACATGAACTTGTTTGAATATGCGACTGAACAAGTACGAGGGGCATACAGATTGAAGTGGCCACATAGTTACATTCCCTCGATGTAGTCCACGCCTGCCTGAACCCGTTTCCAGATATCTGAAAGACGTTGGATACTGCTGAGAACTCCCGTTTGTGATAGGGTTTCGAGAGAGCGCCCTAAGGCACGAACAATGCTGGGAATATCACAGAAACGTTGTTCCCGAAGTGGTTCTTTCATTTTTGGGAACAGATCAAAATCGGGAATGACATCCGGGTAATATGGTGGGTGCTCCAGTACTTCCTACCCTATAGTCGTAAGAGAGTCTGCACTGCATGGCGTATGCAGTATGATATCTCGCGTTATCGTGAAGCAGAATTGGTCAAGACTATACAAGATGTGGTCGTTTGCGTCGCAATGCTGACCGCAAATGGTGACTCAGGTACGAGGAATAGTATGCAGCAATTACAGTAATCCCTGGTGGCACTGGATGTGAGACGATGGACTGGCGTTTCACTTCTGGTTCGTAGGATCCCCCCCTCTCATTTTTCATCACTCGCAGTAATGCGTTGCAGAAAATCAACACCTTCCTGCGCGTAATGTTCAAGGTGTAAGCGTACACACTCCGATCGGTGCCACTTTTGCACCTCCGTCCAGACATGCGGTACCCATCTGGCTGCAATCTTACGCATACCGAGATCGTGTATTAGCATGTCATACACTGACGCAGATGAAATATTAAGTTCATTAGCCAGTTCACTACACGTCCATCGCCGATCATGTTCGAGCAATGTTCGCATTGCTTCCACATGATGTTCATCCGTAGCCGTTTGACTACGGCCCCCTTCATGTTCTTTGTCCTCTGACGGCCTCGAATGCCGCAGTCGTCCGATAGAGCACTGTCACCACACACCTCACGTAATCTTTTGTGGATCAGTCTGGCATTTCAACCCCGTGCCACCTGAAACTTGATGAACACGCGCTCTTCTGCACGAGTAAACATTGTTTAGGGCGGTATGTCACACCCACCTTGTTTTAACAGCGTCCACTGGCCATGCACACTATAATACGGGAACACAAACACGTCGACGTGATTGCTACACTGCCCAGAAACACACTACGTTCATCATTTGTCTCCTGGTCAAACGACAAGCGAATCACAGCAGTGTTGCCACTTCAATCTAAATTACTTTTGTATTTTTATATAATTCTGGCTTGCATGCACAAAAATCCATTTTATTAATGAACTACATTTCCAGTAGTTTATCATTAAGTACGTTATATTGTAAACGGATTAATTGATGTTTAGCCGATATTGCGTGTATTGAAAAACTACTCGAGAAAGAACATCGAAGAACAAAAGACAAAGCGGCCGTAGCTCAGTTAATAGAGCGTTGGCGTAGCATTCGGAAGGTCCTGGGAACGATTTAGCGACCGTCTATCCTGACTGCAGTTTTCAAGGGATTTTTCACAGTCATACCAGGGAAATGCTGGAATGGTACCTACAAAACTAGATCCTGGTCGACTACCTTCCAATATCCTTTCCACTACTTTATCCCAACATGAGCCTGTGATGCCTAAAGGCTATAAAATACATTCATATTCAAGGAACAAAATTTTCCGAATTAGAAGGGGGAGCCACTCTCCTATCTCCGTTCCTGTGTTGACACTGTTGACACAATTATGTTCTATTTATTTGGAAGTCTTCCATTCTAAGCACTCCACTACGGAAAGTGGAGCTAGGTTCAATTCCCTTGGTTTCAATTCAAGGAATTCAGCTGTACGTTAGTGAACGTTAAGACGTGACCATGACCTTCTCACTATCAGATATCCTTAATTTTACTTTTAATCTTATTTCTTTTAAAGTTTTCTTTTTCTACTCAAAGATAACAAGCTTCAAAATATATGATGAATCACTTGGAGGCAAGGCGAATTGGAGCAAAACTAGGATTTGTGGAACACTACCAAAAAAAATGTTAGCACGCAAAACATCAATTTATTTTTTAACAAGGGAAAAGAAGTTTTTAAAGGAATAATTAATGTTAAAATTTAGAAGTGGGAAGAAAACAATGGATTCATATTCTTAACTTGACAAGTATATCTTGAAGCAAATTGAAGACCTTCTTTCTTTCTTCTGAAAAGCTCTTTGGCAAATAACTTCGGAATGTGTGAAAAGATTCATGTACAATTTCTTTAACATATAGTAAATGAAATTACCCTTAAATTACAGCAAACAGTACTCAAATCAACCCATCCGTTGAGGAGTTATTGGTAAAAAGAAATGTTATCAGTATTAAGCAACTTTTTGGCGCCAATTACAGTAGAGACATCTTCCGTAAGTAACAGGAATTTGCAGATGAAGGTGTAGCGAGAGACAGTTCAAAAAGAAAAGAACAGTTGAAAGAGAAAACGTAGAGGCGGGGATTTTTGTGATAGGGAAGGCTCTTCAATCATCGCAAATAACAATCAGTCAATCCGAATTAATTGTATCCATGGGTTCAGTGACTCGCCCAATTGATGAATCGACTTCGTAATGCCTCTTGACCTTTCTCGAGCTAAAGAAGATGGAGAGGTTGAATTAAAGCAGGAATCAAACGAATGAAGAGAAAGGAGAGAGAAGAAATAAGGAAGAGAAGGAGGGAAAGCAAGAGAGGTAATGGAACACGGAACTATTTTAACTAACAAATTTTTCTCCCCTTCTTTCTAGCTTCCCGCCTTTACAAGCGCACTTTCAACAAATGAAATTTGGAAGGAATCTCTGTTGACTCAAGTAGTGACTGAAACAAGAAGCGTTCTCAAGCAAATAAAAAAGCCAAAATCCAATTATCGTTAAGACCAAAGATACAAATTGAACTAAGAAAGTTCAGATTTTTATTTCGAAATCCCATTTGTCGACATTTTATTTTTTTTTTTTTTTTTACTTTGAGAAATAAAACTTGAACCGTTAAATCTAAGAGATTATTAAGTAGAGTAACTCTGGGTACGGTGAAACTTTGGGTGAAACTGCCACATCAAAATTTGACAATATTTTCTCTGGTTATTTCATGAAGAATACAAGTCTGATATTTTATGCGACCGTATAGTGGATGTATCCAAAGTTACCCCAGTTGATGGCATTTACATCGTACAATTTTTCACTCATTTCCCTAAAAAAAAAAATCTTTGTAGCTCAGTTGGATGAAGAATTTAGTTATGACGTAGACAACCTGGCTTGTAACTATGCTCCCACTAACTTTTCCACTTCTTCTTTAGTTTTCCAAAAGCACTTGATACATTCTAAATACGTAGGTAATGTACACAAGCCTACAAAACTTCTTACAAACCAAAAAAAAGTGGAACATTGTATGCAAGAAATGATATAACAGTTTGTACCTTTAAGGCATGCAGAAGTAACGTGAATGAGCTGGTGAACTTCTATGGACGGAACCTACAGTTCTTTTTAGTGAAGTGGGCTCCGAACCATCCAGTTCAATGAAACCCGGCGGTAATTGAACCCGTGAAAACGCACACAGAAAGCGAGCGCACTAACCTCTCGGTCATTCAAGAAGTAATTTGAAATGGTAAAAAAAATGTACTACTTTTAACAGTAAATTCATTTGAGGGAGGGGGGGCAAAACCTGTCTTTTTATATTTTTAATCAACCCCCCTGGATATTTTACTCAACACCCAGATAATTATAATTGTTTCAACATTCAAGGTGTTTTATTATATACCTGATGTGTTTTATTCAAATTCTGGGTACTTAATTGAACATCTGACGTGTGTTATTCAATATTCAGATGTTTTATTCAACATCCGAGGTGTTTTATTGAGCACCCACATGTTTTATTCAACATCCGAGGTGTTTTAATCAACACCCACATGTTTTATTCAAAATCCGAAGTGTTTTATTGAACACCCCATATGTTTTATTCAATATCCGAGGTGTTTTATTTAACACCCAGCTGTTTTATTCAGCACCCGGTGTGTTTTATTCAATACCTAGCTTACATTTTATGAGCTCAACAGAAACATATGCTCTACAAATGTCACGTGTCTCAGAGTTGAACTCCATCGGCAGGAGTTCTTAGAGGAAAAGGAAGGAAGAGTTTGCCAATAAAGCCTACCTCTAGGTACCATCCTGGCATTTGTCTTGTGGATCTGAATAAAGTCTTTCAATACCTCAGAGAGCATGGCGAGTGAGAAGTACTCAAACGCTCCTCTGAGACCTCTAATTTGAATAGAAACAAAGTCGAGTATTACCTTTCATGTTTAAATATTTTTCTTTAGAATAGCTAAGAAAAAATGGGTTTATAGCCAGATATTGTTTTAGTGAAATTCTTGTTAAATTTTATTTACTTTGTCGATAAAATAACGCTCAATTGGTAACTTCTTTATTTCGCAATATGGAAGGTGGTGGGTTTGCGCTTAGCGACCGGCCATCCTGACTGATTTTTTCATTGTTTTTTCCTGTCGCGCAAGGCAAATGTTGGGATGGTGCATTAAATAAATCCAGAGCCGATTCTTGTCCAAATCCTTTTCATGTTATTGTTGGTATTTTCTTATCTCTAATATAAATTGGTCTTCTGAGTCCTATTTCGAGTTTGTTTTCTTTTTTGAGGCCATTCTTGTCATGCAGTAGCTCATTGTCATCTGATCACGCCCATGTCCATCAGTCGTCCATCATGAAGTCTCACTTGAGAATTTATTCCAACAGAAGTAATAAACAGGAATGACAACTAGTCAAGAGTGGCCACTCTTTATTTTTAAATAGTATTTGTGTATGTGTGTGCCTTCTATCGATTTCAATTTTAGTCTAATAAATTTTTAAGGCACGTTTCTTTGTTCTCTTTCGTGGAGTTGTTTTGCTGGAGTTGAAGAAGTGATTTATGAAAACCATTTCAGAAGATTATAAATCATAATAGATCATACAAAATCGTATCTATTGGAGGAACAAATATATTCCATATTTCCTTCGTTCAATAAAGCTTGGTTTCCAGTTCTCATAGACGTTTAAAGGCTCATAGAACAACGCAAGGCTACACTGATTTCTACTTTTATAAGTGTTTAATTTCTTCTTGAACATTACTATCGTTTTCATAATATTATTTTAAATTTATTTGTAGCTTTTTTGTCCCGGGAACGTAACTGAAATGTGATAGTCCGAAATTTTTTTACAAACATATTTTAAGGAATCCTATAAAAGTATAAAGAAAACAATATGTAAGACTCAGACTAGCAATGAAGAGAAAATCGTTCAATTTAGGCAACACGTACCTCATAATGAGTCCCTGTATTACATGATGCCATCTGTTGGCGATCCGGTTAACTGCACGCTCTACTACACTGTTGAATACAGGTAAGGATAAAAACCACTGCAAAACCATCCGCTTTCGATTGTGGTTCGTTGGTGTTTTCGATAGAGTGTTGTACTGCTGGCTGGGAGACGCAGGTTCGATTCCCACCAACCACTCAAGATTTTTGTTATTTTTCCAAAGAACTTTATATTTTGTTTAGATATAAAATTGTTCTCTTTTGCCTTCTTTTGTATTTTTAGTATTGTACGTAATATACAAAAGTACATTAGATAAAGTCAGGTTAGATTCTTCTTTGGATCATCCGCGATACAAGCACAAAAGATTATGTTTAACAAAGATTTTCCAATCTTCTCCTTTACAGAACTTAGTATGGCACATAGCTAAGAGATGGCACTACCTACTTCTGTGAATTCATTACAACTTGCAAGCTCTCGTGTTCATTTGGAGACTCCTTGGTTTTAAAGACTTAATTAGCCTTTTGTGTTTCAAATACTGTCAAAGCTTCTTGAGTATCTAGTTCGTTGTTATGAGTCAATCCTTGTCGTTTAGAAGTTATGGGCCTTAGTTTCCTTTCGTTATATTTGACGCGTACAGGGAAAGAAGGGGGAATCTGCACTAATAAAGATTTTACACTCGTAACAAGTACTACATCATGACAGCTAACCGCTCAGAAAGTTTCAATCCAAATGTTTAAACAAATAACCAAGTTATAACGGTTCTAAGAATATGAAATTCGTAGGAGTAAATGAGAGAGTTGGATTTTAAAATACGTTTTACGAGAAACCACCTTTCATGAACCTTCTCCCTTCTTTCCCTGTACGTTTCACTTATTAGTCGCCTAATTTTGTCATCGTCTCTGTTAATATGTACTGTTTGTAGAAATTACGTTTTATTTTAGGTTGAAGACTCCTGAACACCTATCACCTTCTTTCTTAAGCCCTGTGTTTTGTTTATCCAAACACTTGTTTGTTAAGAATTGTTTGAGACGAACTCCGTGAAAACTTAAAACTCACACTAAATGTTCTTATTGCCAGAGGAATGGTCATATTAGTCATGACTGTACATAAAATAAACTACATGACCTTATAGTCGGGACGGGCGTAAACCATAGTGCTGTTACGGCCCACACAATTCATTTTTATTATTAATTTGACCTTATAGTGAAAATTAGGCAGTCATCAACAGAAAAATACACGCAAATCTATTCAGAGAACCATATCTCGAAGGGAGTCTCATAATCTTATAATTTCAGGGCAATATAAATAATTGCCATAGACTAATCGAACAACAAGCTGAAAAAAAAAGAAAAGAAATATCACAATATTTTCATTGGGAAGCTATGTTGCCTTTATGTATTTATTGTTCAAAGCTTATTATATCCGCGTAATAATTCAATTCATAAATACGAAAGCTGAATGAATTCCAAGAATCATTGCGAATCAAAATGTGGTAATGTAACAACAGATGGAAGTTCTCCCCAAAAGAACATTTGCGAATCAATATTTCAATTTATATTCCAGTGAATGACCAAACTGGGAGATTACAAACCAGTTGTTGTTCTATGATACATAATGAGCGGCTCGGGGAAATATGTTAGCTAAGCTATATTTTTATCATAATATAACAATAAATAAATTATATCAAGCTTATAATTAATTCTTTGTCGGGTACATTTTAGTTTAGTTTAGAACATAAGTTAATACTGTAAAAATATATTTGATCATTTACTTTCTTATTTTAATGACAGAGGTGCGTCTGGTATGAAAGAAATTTCTGATTTCAACGCGAATTACAGAGAAATTGTGTTGGTAATCAATAGTCCTACGAGCCGGTGTTGACAACGCTGCATTTAGTTGGATTATCTTGTGATTCCGTAATTGCAGCGTATGGAACTATGCCATTCGGAATGTTGGTGTGATACCGGCTCTTGACTGCGTTCTGTGGGTCGAAACTTATTCTTTCTTCTCACTTTAATTGCTTTAGAACTGTGAATGAAAATGTTGCGAAGATTTGTGGCGTCATCCAGCTGTGAGACGAAAATGTATGACGGTGAAACCGAAATGTTACGACCGAGTACTGCATTGAATGATTTTTCATTCACCGTTAGAAATAAATCTAGGTATCTTTAAGTACAGTATGTCGCTCAGTCATTCCAAAGCTAGAAATTTGTTCACGTATTGTGGATCTCAGTCATTTAAAATTTCTTTTATAAGGCTTGTTATGCTAAGCGAGTTTATCCACCCCTATTTTACACAATGTTATAATGGAAAGAAAGAAAATTAAAAGTTTCAATACACATTGTAATTACCTGCCTTTCCTAAAAAAAAATATTCTAAGAAGCATATGCAAGAGATATCCTTATCGGTTTCCAAATTTGTTTGGACATTTTACGCACATGGAAGGGACTAAATCGAATATTTCTACCATTTTCTTTGCTATGTGGGATCCTCAGCTTATGACTGATCTTAAGGATGACTTAAGAGATCCTATGCGTTTATGTAACTTTGAACACTGCCTTAGAAACTGAAGAAGGAAAATGTAAATGCTCGAAACACGTTCACTTCACTGGAAGAATACTCGAGAATAAACTGAGGCTCCACAAAGTCATAGCTCATAATAATATACTTTGGGATTCCGTGAAACATCTTGTGGTACTGCGTTGCCGTATCCTACAGCTTCACATTGAATAACAAGGTTCTGTAAAGGTAGGGATATCGTTTAGGATGTTCCATACCCAGGAAGACCGCATGCTGATAATCACCACGCATCCTTCCTTGAGGTTGATCACTGGTGAACTTCGCATGAAATGCTAATTCAGAATCTAGAATAACTTTGAATACCGTAAAATAACCGCTCACTGGATGCTCGACGCTCTTTTCGCGGATACAAAATTGTATTGTTATGCAATTCCACAAGGATTGTATAACTGATCCTGGATGGAAGATGAAGGATTCTCCGCAAGGACTGCCATCATAAGACCAAACCTGAGCTTGCTCTTACATGCCAGAATGGAGCAGCAGTCGAATGAATGAAGGCACTGAACCTTTCCTTGACCGAAAGAAAACACATATAGCAACGTTCGTTGAATGCAATGTTTATTCTGCCTTTTACATTGATGATGCCATGGTGAATATCCTTCTGTCAAGGATATTCGGCGCCGCTGGAAGTGAGAGATACTTGGTAATCTTAATACTCCCCGAATATAAGCCCATACGATTACAACCACAATAATGGGCCCAAACTATTACATTCACAGTTATAAACCCATACAATTACAATCACAGTAATAAGCCCGTATGATTTCAACCAAAATAATGAGCCCATACGATTACAGCTTGAAGGATGAACCCATATGATTAAAACCACAATAATGAGCCCATATGATTACAACTACAATAATGAGACCATATGGTTATATGGCCCTTACTATTACAGTCACAATAATGAGCCCATACGATTACAGCCAGAATAATGAGCCCATACGATTACAGCCAGAATAATGAGCCCATACGAATACAATTAGAAAAATGAGCTCATAGTATTATAACAACAATCATAAGCCCATATGATTACGACCATAATAATGAACCCTTACGATTACAACTACAATAATGAGACCATATGATTACAACCACAATTATAAGCTCTTCCTTTTACAGCCAGAATAATGAGCCCATACGATTACAACCACAATAATGATTCCATAGGATTAGAACCGCAATAATGAGCCCATAGGATTACAAATAATGAAAGAGCCAGTGCTAGCAAAAATTACCACTGGATGATCGCGAATGAAAGCAGGTCACTACAGACCATTAATATACTCGTTCGCGCTGACGATGTTCGACGCCTGCCACGAGTTTTTGGATTTTACTTTAATTTTTAAGTCTTTAGGCAACTTTGGCGGATGCGGATGGGAGAATGGGTGGAATGAAGATAGTGGGAGGAAACGGGTAAACCCCGAGTAAACCCACGCACACGGTGTTTGTCCACCACAAAGTTCACATGGCACAAGCAGGGATCGAACCGACACGACCCCAAACACAGAGATGAGCACTTTACCGTTGAGCCACCTTGGCTCACCTTCTACAAGTGTGACAAAAGTATTATAAATACGCGGACAATTACATTTAAAGGTAGTAAATTACTTTAGTTCTGTTGATAAAGTCATGTTAAAATTTCACTCTTTTATTATCCAACGCTTTCAAATATGTTCTCAATATTGTTGACCAGAAATATGTAATTATGTGTGTGTATGTGTGGAACATATATGTTTGTATAGTTGTGTGTTTATACTAGTCTCTAGCGGTAAACGCTCTCAGTTTATGGCAGGGTGATGTAACCGAAACGGCATAGACAACGAGTTAAATAATACAACAATAAAAAAAAAGTAACGTTCAACAGACATTCGGTTTATGACTGTATTGGAATCTGTTCTCAGTCGTAAAAGCGATAATAAAAGAATCTAGTTTGTAGGTTACTGCAATATTAAAACTACAAACTAAATGCTTGTAAAATATTGATTGGTCTGCTCATTAAAACGCCTTTGGGAATAAGAGGTTTGAACTCATTTAAACCAAACTTCTATATCACATCCTCAATCAGTTGTTTGGTTTAGCTTTTCAATAATGAAAGGTCTTTGCCAACACACTTGTCTCGTATTATATAATATCATATCAGATACACATCTGAAAACGTATAGAATTAAATTTGGGAAGTCCTTAGTGTGACAATTAAATATTGAGATCTCATGTTTTACGTTTAGTATATCTAAAAAGGATCAAAACAGCAGATGATTAGATCTGGTAGATTTGTGTTGATCAACCTTTTAGAAAGCTTACGACCCTCCAAAAGTGTGTTGAGTCGTCTCAGAGTCCTTTCGACGTTTTTTGTTGAAAATGATATAGTGAGATTGACAGAGATAAAACATATAATCCCAGCGTCAATCCTCCACTAAAAGTATTGCCATAGTCCGTTATAATATTTAAAAACTATCTCAGTTATCAAATTTATCACTCAGTACGAAGCTCGTGGAAGCTTTCGAATTCGGAGTTTCTTTGTGTTGTTTAATAAGCAGCCATGCAGATTCTCTAGTAACGCCGAAAATTTGGGAGCCATTTAAATAAACTTGTTTTGTGCGGACATATAAACAGTTTGTGAAAAAATACCTCTGGCAACAATTATTACAACCTAACCTGGGTGATGATAGATGTTCCATTTATTAGTATCTTAAAATTTGTCCAATATACGAGAATCATTTCGGCGTTTTTTCATTTTCTAGGGCTTTAATTCTTTGTTCAGATTACGAAGATTGTTAGGATGGCGAGAATCATGGTTGAAATAACTTTCGTTTAGACTACGGAATTTAACTTGGTTATTGTGCTTGTACTGCCACCTTGTGAGTATCTTGGAACTAGGAAAAAACAAAGGAACACGGCAGAAGCTTAAATCATAAAATTATGAACACAAATGAATAGATCGTAGCATAACATTTTGTAGATTAGTTCTGCCATCATTCTTTTATACTTTAAAAGTGATACGCACCACTAGGATGCTATACATTTCGATAAAGAAATAAGTAAACTCACCAAGTGAGCTGCGCTTAACGGCCATCTTGCGTTATAGATAACTAACGTAAGAAGATATACGTCGTAAGTTGGCGCTGGTTAAATTTGAAACCCGCGTTAATAGTAACTTGCGTTTACATTACTAAAATGATCGCGGTTAATGTTAACCATGGTAATGTAAACAAGGCCAAATAAATACAAAATCCTTTTTTTTTTCTGGTCTACAAGTAATAGTTTACTTGCACTTAATTAAATTCATACTAGAAATTGTAAATAATAACACTTCCAGAATTTTTTTCATTTATATGCTTTTCTTTTCTGTTACATCCACCGGTTCAATTACTCTGTAATACAAGAAAGCAAGAAGTAAAAATAACGTATTTATTTCTGTAATTCAGTTGATTATAGTTGTGCTTGGATTATGTTCATTTGAATTGCATAGAATTGAGAACAATATTTGCTCATGACAATATACTACCCCCTAATTATAGATCAAAATAGAATTGGTAACATGACAAATAAATTAGTGAAAAAGACAATTTCCAACCACACGAAATATTAATTTTCAGTAAAAAAAAAAAAAAAAAGGAATAACTTCAGTAAAGGAAATGGCGGTGGCTTATCTTTCATTTTGTTCTGATTCTGAAACACATACATACAAACTCCAATACACACAGTGAAAAGTAAAAAATAAGTTTAGTAATCATCTTACAAGGTAATATATGGTGTACTGGCTAACGTCTTGGACTGTATGGTATGGGTACACTTGAATCTGGAGGTAAGGGGTTCGATTTCTAGTGCAGCCACAGACTTTTTATATAAAATTATAAAGCTTTTGAAACAGAGCTGAATAAATACAAAATATAAATATAATTTGTGTGTGTTAATTGTATCCATGAATGTTGTTCTTCCTTTGTTAATTAAGTGTTCTTGTTTTCGTGTTTGTCTCTCTTCATCCAATTCTCCCTTACTGTTTTTGTCCATCAATAAGACACGTTCTTTGATTTTTTTCTAGTCAACTGTTTGTAACTAGAATTGACTATTCTGTAATCTACAAAATAGTTCGATGCAAAACCAGTTTTTCTTATATATTAATCTCCCAACATTTTTTCTTGGTGTGTACATAGGTGTCTCTATTTTTTCGCGCACTAACAACAAGAGTAACTACCAAGTGACCGTAGGTCAGTGGTAGAGGGTTGTCTTCGCATTCAGGAGGTCATGGAATCAATCCTAGCGATCAGTCATCCTGACAGAGGGAATTCCAGGATTCTTCCTCACTCATACTAGGTGAATGTCAGGATAGTACCTTCAAATTAGACCCTGGTTGACTCTTTCTCCCAACCTTTCCCCTGCCTTATCCAGGCCTGAGCCTTAGGTGTCTAAAGGCCATAAAAAATCAAAAGAAAAGTATTTAAAATTAGACAAAGATGAAGAGTAGCTTTATACAGTACAAGCGAAAGGACCAAAAATACAGATGTTCATCCTTATTAAACAGAAATAAAAAAAAACAGTACATTTTATCACAAAGATATAGCAACACTGTTATTCAACAGATGGAAGCAGATAATAAGAGAAAATTAGTTGCATAAAGTTCAACGACATTCTTTCTAGAAAACACTGAAATCAAGACAAGCTTCAGCGTTGGATTTAAAAATCTAAAAGAAAAGAATGAGAGGTCTTTTGTTTCTGATGTGTTCCTTCTGCACATGCGCTTTAGCAGAAAGCAGTAACTGAGGTAAAACTGAGGAAGCACGGAGAGAATATGGCAGAAGAACAGAGAAGATGATAATATAAAGACGAAAGATAATAACGCGAAAGAAAGGATCCAGATGTAAGGTGGAGTTGGATGAAACCGGATTACGATCACCTATCCTTAATTCGATTCCAACCGACAAAGCTGCGCGGGTGCAGAGTGGAAGAAAGTGCGTTGTTCAATCTGGCTTCATAATAACATTTGACCTGATGAAATCCAGGTGAAGCGCGGGAAGACATACTTGCTTTACAACAGAGTAATGACCGTCCGCATCATCTTCCGTCTTCAATCAAAAAAGAAATACACGAAGAAGAAGTAGTAGTAAAGAGATAGAAAGAGAAGATACGAGAAGACATGGGGACGATCTTTTCTTTGTCATGAGGTTCTTCTCCAGCCCCCCCTCCCCCAACTCCGTCCAACTTCCTTCATTTTGTACTGGGTATCGTTTTATTACTAACATCATGTTTCATGGTACCCAGAAGAATGGGTCTTAGATTTAGGAAAGAAAATGAGCGAGATGAATCTAGCTAGAATGTTTCTAATTTTTTTTTTTCAATCTTGAAAAAATATATTGTTGAGAGAAATATACATGAACATTGTTGAATAT
>JAGDQP010027107.1:0-14720 GCA_022664845.1 Lepisma saccharinum
AATAGAAGTGTTATTTAGATCTTCCATCTCTAAACCCGTGGCAATGCTAATGTGAAACTTAAACAATAAAACGTGGATCTCTCCTTTTTATGATAATTGACGTTGGATTACATTTTGTAGTTCGTTTTTTTTTCTTTTAGCTGTAATTGTTAAAGCTTATGACTGGTTCTTCTGCAGAGAATACTTCACGTTACCTGTACAAGCTATTCTGGTCATTTTGTGTTCCAGTTAGAATTTTTTTTCTGTAATGAATTCGACTGTCGTACTATATTTGAATGTAACCGTTTTATATATAAATATTATATCCTGTACAACTTTTTGATAACCATTTGCCCATTTTAAGTATGTTTGTGATGTGTGTGTGAATAAGCAAAAACTGTGAAAAATAATTTGTTGTAAATAAATGCATGAAAATTAATTAATTTTTTTGTGTGTGTGTGTTTAATTTCTGTCTCAGTTTTGCATTCTTCTTTGATAAATGTCTGACTGTATTAATACTCGATGGCTTATTGAACTCGCAAGTTCATCCCCCGTAATAACAAACGTTCGCCATTGGATTATATCCTGCGTAGGATCCATCCAGTTTTCATCGTGAACATCTACCTCTCGAGGGTTCCTTCTAATATTGTCATCCCAAAGTCCTCTTCCCCTCTGGCGTTCGATGTAGGATATTGTGAGCGAATTCAGTAGATGTAACCTGTCTATGACTAAGATTATATGTATTTAAGTTACTGATAAGAATCGAAACGTGCACACAGAAAAGTTGTTGATTTGACTGACTGTGATTCGAACCTCGTTCTCTTGCTTTGAAGGTACTTAGCGTACCATTGAGCTATTATTGATAGCTTTAACTCGTATCAGTGGTAGAGCGTTGAATCTTTTGTTAATAATTTACTTTTTACAGATAAATGATGAAGGTATATTAATTATACTAAACATAAATTCTTTTATTATTATTTTAGTATGGATTTGTATTAATTATTGTTCTTAAGGCTTCATTCTCAATTTTCAAGAAGACAACATCCGGAACGCGGGGGACTGTCATCAAATACGGCATATTTGGCAATGCTCGAACCAGCCCCTATTTTCGTCATGAGCGGACACTACCGGAAGGATGGCTTTAAAGCAAAAATAGGCACACATTTGAAAGCACAAATTAAATTGATGGCAACTGTATTTTGAACGTTCTGCGCATAATTACCTATTTCGCATGTGTGTATCTCTGCTAACATTCCTAATTTAAAAAATGCTTTTGGCGTCATCTGTCGTTAGTTTTAATTTTGTTTCAAGATTGCACTCAAAATATTCGGGCGATATTCACACACGAACATCAGTTTCTTTAAAACAATAGAGTTAGGAATATAAATAGAGGGAACCTTAGGTTGTTTTGTTGGAGAGGGGAATGAAGGCAAGAGACGGAAGGGACGAGGCATTTCGGCCATATTAAGTGGCCCCATATTTAGAGACCCTCTTTTCCGAGTATTGCCTCTCTCAGTTGCACTCATCCTCCTATCGAAAGAAGCAATCCTCACAGTACTCGGTATAGAGGGACTCTAATGGGACCACACAGGATGGCTGCCGATGAGCCGTAATTTGGCTTCATGTGACGTCATGTATTTCTCTATTTTCTTCCTAACTCTATTTTTAAAACATTATAGAATGAAATCGTTATGAAAGTTCGAAGATCTCGGCATTAATTAAAAACCTTATGACATTTTCTGTAAAATGTGAAAACATCTAGTAAAATTTCTATCCGGACGTGTTGTATTCTAAACCAGTCTCACTTGAGCGAAAACAGTTGAGAAGATACGTAAATTTTAAGTGGGTCGCGGTGGTTCAATAGTAGAGCGCTCACCTCTGGTGTTTGAGGTCCTCGGATCGATCCCTGCTCATTTGAATTTGATTTATGGCCTTCAGGCATCTAAGGCCGGGATAGGTGAGGAGGAAGGTGTCGACCAGGGCCTATGTTGAAGGTGCCATCCCGGCATTTGCCTGGTGTGACTGAGGAAAAACCTCAGTCAGGATGGTCGACCGCTGAGATCGAACCCAGGACATCCTGAATGCTACGCCAACGCGATCCCTGCTCATGTCATGTGGGCTTTGTGGTGAACCAATACCGTGTGTGTACGTTTTCTCCGTGGTCTCCCACTTCCTTCGCCAATTTTTCCATCAACATCCATCCAGCCTGATCCAAAGTTGCCTAAAGGCCGTAAAATATAAAGTCAAACGTAAACTTTAAACAAAAAAGTAAATATATTGTGTATCTTTATTTATTATCCTAGTTAATTACATAAATATTTGTTATTTGACAGTTTGTAACTCTTTTTCCTGACAAAATTAAAAATTAATTTAAAAAAAAAACTTATTTTAGATATAATTTAATTTTCTTTTAGATGTGCAGCTTAGACGTGTAACTTGAATTTTCACCGATAACTTCGGAGATACAAAGTACAAGAGGGTTTACCTGAACGTACCTGATCAAAAGAGCTAGAATATCAGTGTTCTAAGACAGGTTTTCCAGTCGTTTGGAGATCGTATTTCGGCAAAATTATATTGCTTAATCCCAGGGTTGGGTTAATGAAGTAATGTTTTTTTTCTTTTTTCAGGCGAAAGATAGAACATAGTCCTAATTTTATGTACCCCGCATTATAGGCATCTCTGGCACTAGTTTAGGGATTCTGTTCATCCCGAAAACTACGAGACCGTACCGGAATTGATATCTGCGTCCTGATGTCCCGAAAATAATTCTAGGGACGTGTAAATGTCCCGGTTTTTAGCGAAGAAGAAAGGAAACGAAAAATTACCCTTTCCATGTTTTCACATGATCATATTCTCTTCCAATTTATGAGTACGGAGCCTCAAAAAAAATTTTTTTTTGAAAAATTGAAAAGGTATAATGTGAATTTAATTAAGTTTAGTGGTTATTGTTGTTGGTATTATCCTTTGTTTCCATCTGGATTTTGCTTCAGAGTTATTTGAACCACTGACTGAATTTCTTCGTACTTTTCCGCTGATCATAATGATACCATGAAGTAAAGTATACTTTGTCTACTAAAATAATACAAAAACTTAAAATTTGCGTTGTTAAAAAAAAGAGTTTTCGTTCCTTTTATGCAATAATGACCGTGTGTTACTGTTACTCCTTCAACCAGCACGCCCACGCGCTGACCCAGGGTGATGAGAACGGAGCATGAATCTTTCAATAATGGGAGATTTTATTTATTTATAACAGTTATATAACAATATAGAACAAGCACCGTATTTGGGTTGTTTTCAATTTTAATACACTCATGTAATGCAAGTAAGTTAATTAAATAGTTTAACCCTTCTTTTTTCATTTTGCACATTTGAAGCATTGATAGACTTCTGAATTATAGCAACCCTACACTATAAGTTCATTCGCGGTAACTTTGCACTTAAATTAGTGCAAGGTTAATTGTATATCTGCGACATGAGAATGCTTTGGGGGTGTTTCAGATCAGATTATGGCCTCTGTACACTAGTGTTGTAGCTGAATTCCAACTCATTGAGGTTAATACAACTCAAGAAATAAGTAGCCTTGCACTATAGTGCATAGTTAGGGCGAATGAAGTACAGGTTCCTCCCTTTTTATTTGCACTAAGGTTTTTTAACTTTCTATATGTTTCAAATAAAGATGTACCAATAATTTGCAGTAATTTTCTATCTATTTTAAGTGCGTTTAAATCTATGTCAAAGGAATGTCCGCATTTTCTTTCAAAAATCCGCCAAATGTTTTTCATATCTCCCCCACCACCACCAAGAGAATCGCCTTTTGTGTGAAAGTAAACAATATTTGCAAATCCAAAATTACGAAATTTGTACATTCATTGTATCCTGTTCCAGTTTAAGATGAGATGATTATAAGATATCATTTGAAGCCATTTTCTGTTAACGGTGTAGACCATCCCCGCCATCTTGGTACGCACTTTCCATTGGTTTACATGAGAATTGTTTTACTCGTCTTATATCTCTCAGGAGCGTAATTTTTAACTTCTGTTTTCGTCTAGTTTCTCGTCATGTTATCTTGGATCCGTGCTATTTTGTAGAAATGCAATATTTTACACACGAACAACGTAATTTCGCCTTGACATATTGTGATTTATATAGCAAACTATTAATAATACATTATACTTTATATTTGAAGAAATTTCACAAACCAAAACTATACAAGAGTTAAAATAATCACCAAGACAAATTCGTGAAAGCGGAACTAGAATATTCTATTTCTGACAGCTATAAAATGAGTAAAACAGTTCCCATGTAAATCAATGGAAAGTGCGTACCAAGATGGCGAGGGTGATCTACATCGTTAAAACAGAAGATTCGTTTGGGTCTAACCTGTGACAGAAATACCCTTTTCTAAATATCTTGAAGTAGTTATTTTTCTCAAAAAATGATGCCCCATGCTAACCAAAATAGAAGTAAATTTTGATACCCGATACTCGATAACTCTCTAAACAAGTTAACACATTTATGTATTTTAGAGTAGCCTTTCCCAACCTTTTGTAGGCTGCGGACCCTTTGACTTATTACTAGTATAAACTAAATAGTAACATTGATTTATACTGATTACCTATTTTCGTCTGCACTAAAAATGAAGAGTATTTGCTTAGGAGCACGTGATTTTGAATCCTACCGTTTGGTTGCTCTGAAAAGAACCAGCGACTGAAGGTAGTCGCCAGAGTCACCTAGCGCCAGGCTTCAAAATCACGTGCTTCTTAGCGCAGACGAAAACAGGTAGTGGGGATAAGTCTATTTTATTATTTAGTCTATGTTACTAGTTTTCTTGCGGACCCCTTCTCCTACAACCAAGGAAAACATGACACATACGAGTACAGTATCAACAGATCTTTTTGTGTTAACTGCAGCTTTGAAAAAAAAAAAAAGACGTGTGATTTGAACACATGAAAGTACAATTGAACCCAATTTGTTAACAATGCTGCAAATCGCGAATTAATAGTAAGAATAATAAAAACTAACGATTTTGTTTACTTATAGTTTTTCAATGTACTGGCTTGTGCTGTTTTACAGTCAGCTTATTCATGTCTGGCTACAAAGTAGAGATTTTCGGGCTCAGTTTTCATTCTAAATCGAAGTCTGTTTCTGTACTTATAATTCATATTGAACAAGTACAAAAAGTGTTGACTTGCACAAAGTAAGTTGTCGCGAAAGGCATCAGATGTGAAATTGTCTTTCTTCGAACGTGAGTGTACCAGAGACAGCGCGTGTAACCGTAAGTCAAGCAAACACAAACTGGGAAACTTCATCTTCAAGGACGAATAACAGGGCAGCTCAATACGTTGGTCTTCTTCATTCGGTGATAGCTCATTTTCATTGTTTAGAAACGGGTTCTTCGTCCAATTGTTTTTCTCGTTGGAAACTGAAAGTTAAGCATTTAACTGGCAACACAAAAAAAGCAAGTGATCCTGATAGAAAGTCGTTCAGCATGGGAAAGAAATCGTATTCCTTATTGTAGATTTGGCGAGACCAAACTATATATATATAGACCCAATTTTGTCTTGCGCTGAAAATAGAATGACATTAAAACCTTAGGGAGTTGAATTTAATGCATTCAGAAATTAGAAAATATCTCGAAAGTCACTTAAGCAGTCCTTTCCCACATAGCAGAGTACATCCCTGGGACGTCCCTTTTAGATCCCATTAACGTCAGATTTCTCAAGCTCCCATAGCGATGTCCTAAGGACGTCCGTGGGATAACTCTGTGGGCAATACAAACAGTTCATCCCGTATGGAGGTTCCCTGGATGTCCCCCGGAAAACCGTGCGGGATTACCTACCTGGAATTTCTATAAATTAAATCGACCTTACTATTATTATTATTTAATAAATTATAACTATACGAAGGATTAATTATAACTATACGTCCCATGGATGTAAACCGGACTTAAACAGGACGTCCCGATATCCTGCCAGGAGATCTGTCAGATATTCCTGGAACGACATTTTGCTATGTGGGTTAGCTTTGGCTGCAGTTCCGAACCAATCACAAAATATCTCACCACATGGATATCGTCTTTTAAAATGATTTTATAATGAAAATCTGTACAATATAGTGTAATATCAGGAAATGAATTATCGTTACAGGTCAAATTATTAAGGATCCGTCACATGCTTCTCGCGGATCCCAGGTTGGGAAACACTGTTGTAGAGAATTGAAAGAAGAATAGTGGTATTCATTAACTGCAGTGCAGAAGTATTTCTCCTTAAGGATGAGTGATTATTTCCTTTACAGATGTTAATTAGTGACTTTTTTTTCCTTCAGAACGACCATAAAAGGGTTTTCGAGATCGCTTATTTCGAATTGGATATTATTATTTTTTGGATAAAACAAAATGGCGGACTTAATGTTGAAAAATAATGTAATGTCAACAAAAACCCATGTATAGAAGAAGGGTTTAATGAGGTCGTTGATTTGGAATTTGATTCGCCGAGGAGGAAAAGAGATTAAACAAAACGGGACAACAATGAGCTGTTTTTTTTATCGTAAATTAATAAGGAATGATTCTAGAAACCAGGTAAATTAATTTCAAAGCGGGATCTCGTGAGATTTTTGGCTTAAGCATAATTAATTCTTTAAAATAAATTTTTTTAACGCTAATTTGATTGTTTAAATAATAATCAAATTTGATCTAATTTACATACTTTCATTAGCTGTTTTCATAACAAAAGGAGTTACACATACATAAACAAACAAAAGACCGAATGTAAGGCTAGTTGTAGGCTTCCGATGCTCTACTCCACACTTCGAGACAGGTTATCAGAGTCACATGCTTACATTTGACCGTTGAAAACGGTCGTTTTTAAGGCTACAGGTATCAATCTAACTATTTAGGGACTTAAAAGTCCCCAAATTGAAACTTTATTTAACGGACTTTTGGTCTCGTTTTCGACATTTGGGACCACTGCTCTGTATACATCGTAAAGATGTACCTGCTGAAAGACTTTTCGGGGTACAGGAGAAAGTTCTGAAAGAGGCAGCGGAATGTTCTGCTGTCAGCCTTTCACAGCGGAATTACATTATATTAATTTCATACTGTCAAAGTTAAGCTAACTGTACGAAATATTGTTGTATTTACAAACCATCTAACGTGTACGAGAAATGGTTTTCTTCCTTCATTTCCAAACAAAGATTGTGACGCGTAGTGTGAACTAAAATGCTAACACTACTTAAGGTACTTCTTATGCTAAGATAGTTATGATGAGAAACATCCTAATCTTCCAAGAGTGGGCGAAAAGTACTCACTATGTTGAGTAACACATTATCATCCCGACATTAAATTATTTTTTTAACGAATGTCCAGCGGTCTGGAAAAGTCATGGAATTTAATTGGTCAGGGAAAAGTGAGCGAAAGCGACTGGGAAACCTGAAAAAGTCAAGGAATTTAATTGGTGAGGGAAAAGTCAGCAAAACAGCATGGAAAAGTCAGGGAATTATAGGATTTTTCCGAGTTCTGCGCAATTTGTGTTCCTGCCCAATCTACTGCGTCGGGCACCCTTATTTTAATCTAACCGTTTCAGATGTTGACTTTGCTATTGCGAGTGGAAGGTAAAATTAAGCTTATTTTTCTCTCTTTTCCTTTAAATAAATGTGTCAACGGCAATCTGGAAAAAGTGTTATTTTCATCTGAGAAACCTGAAAAAGTCAGAGAATTGTTTTGTTACTGTTCATTACACATCTTGATTTCAGTATTGAAATCAATACAACGTGGTGTGGCTCAAAATAGTTGAATAGTCCAATATTTCAACGGCAACATGCGCCAGTTGCACGCGCATGCACATGACTACCCAGACACACGTCGAAAAGAGCCACCTGGCTGGCGTAGACTAGAAGTGATCGTCAAGCTAAATCCGCTGCGGTTAGTCGAATGTAGTCAGGTTGAGAAGTTGGGTAGGGTCACATTGCAATGGAGCAGTGAGTGAATATCAATTTTGGGTAAACGGCCATGGAGAACCATGGAAGCCGTAAGCAGAAAATATATTTACGATGGGTACAAACGCTTTTTGCGACGGTAACTACTGAAGATGAGCCACGTTCTGGTCTGCCTTTGACAAGCAGAACCGCATGATAAAGCGAGTGCAACAAATGCTGGCATGAGATCGATGAGTAACTTGAAAGCGGAGGAATCGGCTATAAGCAAGGAGACTGTGAACATTCCACGAACACAATCCACGAAGAGCGTCATGAAAAGCAGACGTTCTGCGGACGGAAGCGTGTTTTTATTTTACAGGAGACTTGTGAACAAAGGAATATTTTCTGGGCCATGATTGGTTCGCTGAAATTTTCGGTGCTTCGCGCTGCAATGTGATGCATATTTTCGTAAAAGACAACTTTATCTAAAGTTAGCGACCCTCTCATTACCAAAGTAACAATGATAATTATTTCTTTAAGATAAATTGCAACAGATTTACATGACATCAAATTTTGTGTGACTAAAGTTGTGTCTCTGATTGATTGCCGTAGGTTGACGCCTATGCTTATCTTGGCTTAAGACACATGCATCGTGTTGCAAATATAAATGTGGTGATATACTAAAAACATTCCAATCAGTAAGTTCACCTGACAACCGTTGAGAAGTCTTCTATAAAGAAAACTCTGGATACTGTCTTACGTAGACAGAATGGCTTTACAAAATACTGTCTAGCTCTTTATTTGATAACACGTGAAAGGTCTCCTGTAAAAAAGAAATCTCTTTTCTTTTTCATATACACACAGTAGCTGTACAATAATTATGTAATCACTTCATTTGATGGCTTCAGATAAGACTCTTGCAAAGAAATGTTTTCAGCACCGTGTTTCACATACTCCTAATATGTCGCCCTATCAAATTTTCCCAGTTCCTCTGTTTAACAAACTCCAAACTCAGCTCAGAGGCCAAGCTTGAAACATTCTTTGGCATTATCAAGTTCCTTGCAGGTGACTTAATGCCATAGTTACTGTTGCAGAAGTTTGGAGTTTCCGAGTTTGATTCTGTCAATCAACATTCTCACAAATAAGCCGCCTGAAATTAGATCACCCTAGTAAAAGAAAGGGTACGCTAACAAGAATATTGTGCATGGGGGAGGGATAGGGTGTACGCTGGTATTAGTGTGAATCCTCCTCATGGTCTATACAAGCCCCTTTATGGCTACATAAAACAAAGTAAAGGTAATATTAACATATTTTTCAACATTATAACGCTTTATGTAAGTATATAAAGATTAGCAGAAATGCGTTACAAGATATACTACAATAATACGAAACAAAGTATTTAACGGCGTAAAATCTTCGAAGCAGCGTACACTCTGAAGAACCAATCACAAAGCGAATTTGATATTCCGTTTTACAAGTCTCGTGTCATATAAAAACTCGCTTCCAGACGTGGTGGCAATGGAAGAACGTGTCACAGCAGTCAAAAGGGCGCTTTTCGGACATTTTTGAGAAGCTTTATGATCGTTGCCACAAGTACGTTGTGAAGGATGGTGATTATTTTGAAAATTATGATAAGGGGTTTGTTTGTAACTTCTGTGTTGTTTGTTTCCTGATATAATTTACCAAACTTGTTACACACACCAATGACAGCACATACGTATATCTGGATTCTTCTGAACATTATATATATATGAGCTCCTACGTAGCCTAGTCGGTAGCGCGCTCGACTTCAGTGCGAGCGGTCCCGGGTTCGATTCCCGATGGGGGCTCAAAAATTTCGATGTTGACCCAGCATCGTGAGGACAATTGGGGAGCTGTTGTGAATAAAAGACAGTGGCGATCACAGTAAGAGCTTCGGCTCTCCTCTCCCAACCCGTCTGGTCAGCTTGCGAACAGTAGACCAACTCCTCCTTTCGGGCAGAGGCCTCATCCACTAGTGGAATGAATATGGCTGTGATTTATTATATATATATCTGGAATAATATGAATTAACTAAGGTCGAATAAGCTTGGTATATTGAATCTTATATTGGAGTACAGTTTTGTAAAAGAGCCAATCTTCACGATACCGTTACTTTACGATGGCTGTATTCTACGCCAACGTCGTACTTAAAAGTGTGCACAGACCCATCCCCTCCTTCCCATAATAACCCAGGAAGGGGTACTGGATGCAGATTGACGGCTTCCGATTCTCCAGATTGCACAATTGTTGTATTCAATAAATGTAGTTCAAGATTTGTCCCGTTTTCCCAGCTATCTTCCCACTCATAACTTTGAACAATGATTTCTTCGTCGTAGTAGCGTGTACCATGGAAAATGCCGCTATATTTAAACCTGCAATAAAGATGAAACAAATTCAGATTACGAAGGACTAGAGGCATTAAGATGACTTAAACTAACTTATATTAGTTAAACTAACCTAATCCAATCTAACCTAACCTCCACTCTTTTGAACGATCCGGAGGAGTATCTAAAGTACAGCCGAATTTTACACTGCCGACTGGATATTTATGTTGCACCACGTTAGATAACACTGAACACGGTTAGTTCCTAGTATAGACTCGTAAAATTTGTTGTACACCATCTCCCAAGCAGCACATTCACGTGAAAAAGACGTCATATTTTGGTCGAAAAATCAAAATCACTTCAGTGTAATGAAATCTACATTGCTATTACCTGATATTTTGGTCTTTTAATTGACGTAATTCTGTCATGTCTCCTCCTCTAGTTTTCTTTTTACGACACACTATGATAATATCTCGTTTTCGATAGCGACTGCGTGATCCTGGCCTCGTCTCGTTATCATAGATAGTCGCGGACTTGATTCTTTATGATCATGCCCATTGCGACATTGATTTTATTTTGATACCTTGTATTAATAAAAAGTGATACGTCAAACAGTCCTATAGTTAATCGTCTACATATTTTAATATGATTTTTATAGTTATTGGTTTGTCGTCTTGGTAACAGTCCTCTATCTTTCAACACACTAATCCCAAATCACTTTAGAGGTTTTTATCACTTCAAATTTTGATTTTGTTGTATCTTCTAGTTTGTAGAAAACTGGAGCACTTTTAAAGTCTAACTATTGCCAATTTTCTTCTCGATCAAGCCGAAAAACGTGATGAAATTATGAATTTTACACTTAGAACTTCAGCGACCTCCTGTCGTTAGGTCGCCATCTTGCCGAATCTCCGTGATCCTGGCCAAGGGCGCCGATTTCTCTGTAGCTTTGTGGGGGCCAATTCAGATATTTTTTTGTTGCTAGATAAGGGTCTAAGAAGGCATATATGATACAAACCCAATTCAGATTTTGCAAATATTGTATATTCATAAAAAAAACACATATCATAGTATACATATAATCATTATAAAGGTTTCCACAGGCCCAGCTATTACAGAATTTAACAATGTTTGTAATGTTCTAACTAATAAGAACAAAGTTTCTGCTGTTACTGGCAAATAAACTTAAGAAATAACAGAAACTGATGTTAGTCTATGCAGAGGGAGTTATTCAGCTTTTCCAAATCTGTTTCTCTTTCTATCCGGCTCACCCTTCCGCCACGCTTCTGCAGTATTAGACAAATATTGTTTTTTCTTCTTTTAATTCTCTGTTCTCGAACTCGAGAGGCATGGTTCAAGAAGCTTCTGTCTTACCTGCAGTGAGAAAAAAAAGTATTTGGACAAGTTGAAGAAAGAGGAAAAACAGACTTACCACACGCAAAACGTGGCGCATTTCGAAATCTCTTGCCCGTTTATGATAATTTGGATACCTTAGATAGAATGCTATAGAAATAACTAGTACTCGATACACCTGTAAGGTAACAGGCAACAAAAGAGTAACAACTACGTATATTCTTCGCAAAAAAAAAAAAAATGTATTTGGACAACCCCATACTACTCTCGAAATAAATGTTCTAGGTATCCTTTTGTGTACAAGAGCACTCTGCGTGGTGTATTGAAGCAATCCACACCGTGTCAGACATAAAGAAGCAGCATGGGGAACAAAGTGAGTTGAACAACATTGGAACTGCTCACTGTAATTTCAAATTACGTGCGGAAGGTAAAAGGTACTGAGACAAAGCCATGCTTGTTGGAAAGCCATACTCTACCGTTCAATACATCATAAAGAAACATAACACAGAACAATTATTGGGGATTCGTTCTGATCAACTAAGGAAACTAACTGCCCGGAATGAAATCTACATTCTTCATTCTGTGAACAAAACTCAAAGAATTAGTGATAAAGATTTGGCTACTTCACTTGCCTAGGATATTCAAATTAATGTTATAGATGTGTAGATGTGAACAAAAAAATTGGGATTCAGAAGATGTGTAGCTAGAAACAAAGCACACATACCAGAAAAGCAGAAGGAAGAAGTTCTAATTTTCCAAAAAATATAAATATGAGTGCCTGGAATTTTGGAAAAAGTTTTTTTTTTCTTGGGATAGACAAACATAAACTTATATTGTAGTGATGATATCAGGACGTGTGGCGAAAGAAGAATGAAGCTTTCAGATAGCAGAACATTGCTTCAACTGGTAAAAATGTTGGATGGTTTGATACCCAAATCACCCATACCATTTGGTAGATCAAAGCCCCTGACCCCTACAGCCCCACAAGCTTCTTAGATACACATCTTCTAAATCCCAATTTTTTCAATGAATTTTGGATTGTTTATGGTGTAACATTAACTTACACATCCTAGTCGAGTGAAGTAGCCAAATCTTTAGCAGTAATTCTTTGAGTTTTGTTCACAGAATGAAGAATGTAGGTTTCATTTCGGCAGTTACTTGTCTTGGTTAGTCACGACGAATTCTATTCCGCAATAATTGCTTGTTTGCTATTCCTTTATGATGTATCCAACGGTAAAGCATGGCTTTCCAACAAGCTTGGCTTGCCTGACACCGTGTGGATTGCTTCAACATACTACGTAAACTGCTCTTGTACACAAAAGGATACCTAGAACATTTCTTTCGAAAGTAATATAAGGGTTGTCCAAATACTTTTTTTCACGGTGAATTTACGTAGTTCTCACTCTTTCGTTGCCTGTTACCTTACAGGTGTATCGAGTGGTAGTTAGTTCTATATTATTGTATCTAAGGCATCCAAATTATTATAAAGGGGCAAGAGATTTCGAAATAGGCCATGTTTTACGTGTGATACAGTCTGTCCTTCCTCTTTGTTGAACTTGTCCAAATACTTTTCTTACCCGCTGTGTAAAGTTTTCCTATCTAAATGTTGTATTAGACACTCAACAACGGTACTAACGGCATCCAAACAGAAGTTTGAAGGAAATATTTCCAAGTGCAAGTCTGCTCCTACTTTTGTCGTTTATTTTTCTTGTATATATTTGTTTTCCTTAAATTATGTTTGTATAGGACAAAATCACGATGAATGATCCTTAATCCTCGGAACGCCAAGATAATTTCATCTCACGGAACACCAAGATGAGTCATTTTCGACGCATGTATATTTCTTGTATCAAATAAAGTACTTGTTCAAAATCAAGGTATTTTAGAGTATGGGTGTGTTCATTGTATTGTATTTATTGCATTGTATTGCATTTATTTATTGTATTTTACTTTTTCAAGTAGATACTACAAAATAATGAAAAATACAGAAAATACTAATATATTATATTAACCTTGAAATCATTTTCATGGCTGCATGTCAATAATGGTACCATGAGTCTCTTACTTATTTACACTATAAAGTACTAGATATAAAACTACTGGAATCAAACTACAGTACTCTCTGAGTCTCACATGTAAAGCACACCGTATGTGTTGTATTCTGATTCTTGCAAATGAAGCGATTACATTGCTGACAGTATGCGGAGTACTTGTCTTGCCTGGTTCTTATATTGTTTTAAAGTTTCATTTTTATTATTTATTTATTTGTGGCTTATTTCTTTATTTATCTATATCGTTTATTTCTTAAGCATTTATTTATCTAAAATATTTTTGCCTCTCCTATCTAGAATATTTGTTTCCTTTTTATGTAGTTTGCTGTTAAAGGTTCGTTATAGCGTTAGAGTTGACTACGGGGTGTGGCCTGTGAACGAAGGATTGTGATTGGTTCAACGTTGTTTAGTTTTGGAAAGAGTATGAATTCTGGGACGTGATTGGCGGAAGACGTAGAGATGATCTCTTGGCCATCTGGTGCTTGTTATGAACTGTTAGTGTTTATTAGTGTTTCGTCTGAGAAAGATGTTAGAACATTGTAACTGCAACGCTTGCTGTGTGATTTTTACAATAACGTGTAATAAATAGCCTTGTCAGCCTGTTTTAATTAAATGAAGTATGGACACAAGACCTCAATATAATTATATCCACTCTTTCTCCATCGTGTACCTAACGTGTTGAAAACAGTACTTCAATCTAAAGCCTCTAAAACCTTATTTGCGTCGATTTTTATTGTAGAAAATACGCATCCATGTGCACAATCCCACACAAGTACTAATTACCCTTCGCGACAGCAATCCACACCCCAAAACTTTCTCTATAAACTAAGCTCTCCTGCAAATTTTGCATAATATAATGTTGAGAATGTATCAGCAAGCAAAAATGTGTTAAAGTCAGGTTAGATTCTTCTTCTTATTATTATTATTGTTCACAAACACTGAACTCAGCCGCTGAAGGATTGTCCTATACCTACGACGGTTTGGATTACAAGCGCCGTGGCGCGACTGGGATGTCTTACCAATAAGCACGACGCCCGTTATGCTAGGCGTTCACAGAAGTTTTATATCTGCCTGTTTCTTTTTT
>JAGDQP010027107.1:14820-25302 GCA_022664845.1 Lepisma saccharinum
TCCTCTCAAATTGGCTTCTTTTGATTTCCCATCACCTTCAGTTGCGTCTATCGGGTTCTATACAGGTATTCACTCGAACTTCTTAGTTTTTATACGTAATTGCTATGGTGTAAATTTAACCGCGGGGATTTGGTAGATCATTGGATAAGAAAAGGAAAGTATTCTTTTCTGAGTGCTTTGAACTTTAGGTTTGGATAATTACGAAAGATTGTGTGATGTATATACTAACCTGTTGTAGAAATCTATTGTGGTGGTAGATTGGAATTGCATGTGTATTTGAAAAGTCAGATGATGATTTTATGGTTGATACATGCTATTATCTGGTGATGATGAATATGGAAATCGACTGCATGGATAGTGTTATTTATTGGTCGTCTTTCGTCGTTTTGATTGTAATGATAAGTAATAAAGTATTTTCGGTGATGTCTGAAATATTAAGTGATGATTGCTTAGTTTGCTGAATATTTGTTTAGTGGGAACTATTACAGTTTGGGAGCTACGTGTAGTTCTCTTTTATGCTTTATAATAGTAAGCTCTACCTGTAGCAGTAATGTTAATTGTCCGATTTCGCGAGATCGTCCAACTGACGTCATTTGTGAATTGATTCCCTTTGGACACCAAATTGCAACAATGTAAACATCTAAACTAATGAAATGAACGCAATCTGATCAAATATGTTTAACAAGCAAGAAACGAAACTAATTAAACATTATTTCGTTCTTTTCAAAAGCCTCAAAACACTTATCTCGCTGTTGTTATTATTTTTAGACTTGACGGTAATATAAGTACCATCAATCTATCGTAACTAAACATAATATGAATTTTCACTAAACTAAGAATAGTACATATATAATGAACCAAAGGATGTTCTTAGATTTAATAAACATTTCTTATATCGACTATGGCAATCTAAGAAATAAGTTTAGTTTTAAAAGTTCCGGAACTGACCGCGTAGAACTACAGACCGCATAGAAAAATAGGGGAATTACAGACTAGGTATATTTATTGAGTATCGTTGCTCGTATTTATGTAATTCCACAAAAGGTGTGTTGTTTTTAAAGTTGCATATTGGAATGCTGCGTGATTTATTTATTTACTTATTGTGGCTTCACGTACTTCACGTTGCTGTGTTCCTAGATATTTCTACTTCATCGAAAATTAGAAAGATGCGTAGAAAAATTGTCTCTGAAATAACAGAACCGCCCTCAGGTCTCCTGAATCAATGGTGGTTACTACAACACTGCTCTACCATAAAACATCTCACTTCTATGCATAAAGAATATTCCTAAGCTAAGCTAGGTGATTTATTGGTGCCGAAACCCGGGACAACTTACAAACCGTGGAGATGTTCAATGAAGAAATATCCACGATATTGATGGATATGTTTTAGTATTGATAAACTGTATGTAAGTACATTATTAATTTCAAAACATCTTTAGTATTCCTACTTTTACCCGTCGTCTAGTGATTTAAGTGGCGAACTCTCGATTGGAATGCAGATTCGAAATCTGGTGGCGGACACCTTGACTGGGATTTCCTCATTTACATCAGTAAAATATGTTAGTGAAACTTAGACTAAATTCCGAATCACTACATTTCTCATCCTTGGCTCGAAAGAGGGCAAATCGACAAACATTATTCCTCAAACTATTAATGAACTTAAGATATACATATCAGTGCAGTCTAGACTATAAATTGTAAATAAATTTAAAAAAAACTATTCTGGTTCACGATAGCAGCAGGTAGAAGCGGTTCAGGTAATACGCTTAGAAATCAGTTGTGTAAATGATAAAGTAACCACCCAGGAAACGAGAGAAAAGGAGTCGATTTGCAGTCAGTCCAGCAGCCAATTTATCTGTCATCTGATAGAAAGTAATTTATTGAACAAATCGTAACTTCAATACAATACTTACATTAAGTTGTTGCCATATTTGGTAAACTGTGGGCTATCAATAAGATGAACTGGGAATCCCCAGCAGTTGAAACCTTCATAAACTTGATCAAAACAGAAAAGAATGTAACCTCCAATCATTATGTTGAAGGAATACGGTACTATCAATTCTTGAATCCTAACAGTATATACAATCTGAAAAGAGAGAGAATTCAACAAAGAAATTGGATGAAATTAAAGGAAAAAGCAACTAGTACACGTGATATATACAAGTATATATTGTGACCTTGGCTAACTTTCGATGATAAGGTATAATTACTCAAAAGAAGCAAAAAAGATAGAGAGAAGCGGTAATATGGAGCAGCTAGACTGCCATATTTATTGCGTGTGCATATACTTCAATGTTCTCTACACTAAGTAGCCTCTTTTTGTGCCTTATTATCATTTATAATCAAGTAAAACGTAATGTTTTCATACAGGGGAGAACACCTTCAATATCATTGTCTACACGCAATAACGTTGAAAACAGAAGGAAAATGTTAATAGGAACGACCGTCAATTCTGTCACTCTTGGTGGGCAACGGCTATAGGCACAGTATGACAAACAATTTCTCTGAAACACTGAATATATTTTTCTGCAATAAAGATTTATATTAGAACAATTGCAATTAAAATTTAATAATGCAATTCGTCAATAAAAAAAATCAAATATGCTTTTACTTAATCTGCAATTACAAAGATTTTCAAAAGTTTACATAGGTTCTGTACACAAGGAATGTAATTTTGCCTTTTTTTGTTTCCTAGGAAGAGCGAGACTTAAATTCCGTAGTACCATGCATGAAACACATAACCCTAATTTTTAAATGAGATAATGTTACAATATAATGCTAAACATGTCGTACGTCATCTCTTAAAATGTGGTACTTGTGTAAGCAATTACGTCCGAGAAAGAGTAGATAATGTTATTCTAACGAACGTCCATGCATAAGAATTTGATTTTCTCAGAACAGTTTCACTGAGTGTTATGGGTTTCATGCACGTCAAAACGATTTCCAGGTGCATCCAAGCGATTTCAAGGTGTCTTTCACTGGTTTTGCTGTATGAGACGGCGCATTGTCGTGTAACACAATCACTTTGCCATGTCTTCAGGCCCATTCCGGTCGTCTTTCGATCAATGCGTGATTTAAATTAATCATTTGTTGGCGATAGCGTTGTGCATTAACGGTTTCACCGGGCTTCAAGAGTTCATAATACACAATACCGCTCTGGTCCCACCAGACACAAAGCATGGTCTTCTTGCCGAAGCGATTTAGCCTTGGTGTTGAAGGACCGGCTTCGCCAGGCGAAAGCCACGATTATTTCCGCTTCTTGTTTTCAAAATAAACCCATTTTTCGTCACCCGTCACAATTCGATACAAAAAGGATTTTCTTTCGTGGCGTTGAAGCAGCATGTTACAAGTGACTTTGCGATTTTCCATTTGACGTTCATTCAAATCGCGTGGGACTCATTTACCCAGTTTATTGATCTTCCCCATTGCTCGTAAACGCCTGCTGATTGTTTCTTGTGACACATTTAATGCTTTTGCCAATTGCTGTTGAGTTTGAGTTGGGTCATCCTCCAATAACACCTGCAATTGCTCGTTTTCGCACTTTTGTGGTCTACCAGAGCGCGCACTGTCTTTTACATTGAAATCACCACTTTTAAATTGTCGAAACCATGTCTCACATGTTCTAATCGATGGAGCGTGTTCACCATATGTTTCTTCCAGCACACGATGACTTTCAACATCCTTTTTCTTTTGATTAAATAAGAAGAGCAATGCGTGCCGCAAATGTTCTTTTTCAGGTACAAACTTCGACATGATCACTGAACGATAAAACAAAGACGCTAGTGTTTGGCGGACTCAACTTGTGTGTGTTTGTAGTTTAATGTCAGACGAACAAAACGACGTATGTGTCAAATGAATACGCTGCGTACTTTTCGCTGACGCCATCTCTTAGGTAAACCGGAAACTACTTATGCATACACCTGGTAGGTCTTACGATATCTGCTTAAGTTCAGAAATATAATCGTTACGCAGAATTGTATGAGTTAACCAATACTAACTTAATAAGAACCTAATCTAACGTCTCAGGGCAGTGTTTCCCAACCTTTTGCAGGCTGCGGATCTCGATTACTTACTAGTTTCTTTGCGGGTCCCTGCTCCTACAACCAAGGGAAACATTATGCATGAAGTATCAGTAGATCTTTTTGCGTTATCTATAGCTTAAAAAAGACGTACAATTTCAATAAATGACAGTACAATTGAATACACTTTGCTAACAATACTGCAATTCGCGAATTAATAGCAATAATAGTAAAAACTATTGAGTTTGTTTACTTACTATTTTTCAATGTGATGGCAGTTGTTTTGCGTCCGTCAACATTTTCATATGTGGTTTCAAAGTAGATATTTTCAGGCGCAGATCTGGTTGGATATCAAGTCTCTTTCCGTACTTATTTTTCATACAAAACAAGTACAGAAAATGTTGACTCACACAAGTAAATAGTCCCGAAAGACATCAGATGTGAAATTCCCTTTCTCGAAACATCAGAATACAAAGACCGCGGCTAAATCTAAAAGTCCAGCATTCCTAGTAAACACAAACTGGGAAATACCATCTTCAAGAAGCAATCGCAGGACAACTCAATAAGCTGGTCTTCATTTGGTGACAACTCATTTTTATTGTTTAGAAAGAAGGTTCTTCATCCAATTGTTTTTCTCGTAGGGAACCGGAAGTTAATCTCTCAGCTGAGAACCCAAAGAAAGAAAATGCTCCTTCATGTTCCCAAATTTTCATTCGAAAGTTTTGTTTCAGTTGCCGATAGAAAGTCGTTCAGCTTGTGGAAGGAATCGTATTCCTTACTGTGGATTCGGATAGCTCAACATGCAGCTTTTGTCCTTTTACCAGTTTACATTGAAACTGCAACCTTGAATGTAATGTATTCAGAAATGAGAAAATATCTGACTAGTAAGCAATTGCCGAAACCTAAATTAGTCCTTTAGTTTTGGTTCTAATTTCGTATCAACCAGAAAAAGTCCCACCTCATCACGCAGCTCGAATAAGAGTCAGGACTCTTCTACGATATAGCCAGCTTACTTCAAAATGTAATGTAATGTTCGTGATCTCTTCCCGTCTCGTTACACAATGCAGTGAAAATTTTGGAGATAAGAGAAAGATTCTGGCGATAACTAAGTTTGCTGCAAGTGGTGGTGAGGTTAAAGGTCTTCATGTTTCTGTCGTCAAATACACATCCCTCCCTTTAACTTCTCTTGAGCTTCAGTAAAAGAGTGTGGATGAATCGCCACTCCACGACAAAACCGATAAAAGCATCGAAAAGCAGTTAATAGAAATTCAGACTATTTCCTTGATTTTAATTATGGTACACGGCCTACACAGGGTTTACAAAACAAGAAATCTTTGTACAGTTTATTTCTAATTAAAAATGGGTTTATACTCGTAACAAATGCTACACAACCTCTCAGAAAAGTTTGATACAAAAGCTCAAAAAATTAAGTTATAGCTGTTTTAAGAATATGAAACAGACGGGAGTGAATGAGGGAATTGGTCTTTAACGTACGTTTTGCGAGAAATCACCCTTCATCCACATTCCCCCTTCTTTCCCTGTACGCTTCATATCAGACCATTAAATGTTGTGCATTCACTTTATTTACTGTGTTGGTTTGGGTTTGTTGAGTTTGATTTTAACTTGGTTTTCGTGGTCTTTATAAAAGGAAATCTGTATAATATGATGTCAATTCTCGTTACATGACAAAGCATTGCGGCCCCCTTACATGCTTGTCACGGACCCAAGGTTGGGAAACACTGGCTTAGGGTATTCGAGTATGAATATTAGCAGCGACCGTATGTGACTAAATATAAAGAACACAACAAGACACAATCTCACAATATTAAGTATCGAGCTACATAGTTATCACTAAAATAAGGATTTAACTACACAATATTACTAAAATAGGTACGTTCAGTAGATAAGTAGATTTTAATACTATAAGGATATGTTGATATGTTGAAATTATAAAAATATGGCTAGTTACTTAAATCTTAGTGATCTGAGGATACAACTACACAGATATCGTTAAAATAACGGTAGGGATTGAGTATAGTTTACCCCTAGCAGTGATTCGAACATTTCAAAATGTATAAGTTTGTTTGGAGTGATCGGTTCTTTGTTTATAAGTTACTGATTTGAGATTAGGTAAAGTTAGGCTAGTTTAATTTAGAAATTGTTAACTTATTTCTTACTTAAGGGAAGCTCAAATCGAACTGCATGGGCAAGCTATACTCAAGCCAAGAGTAGAGTTTAAGCTTGAGCCGTTCTTTAACCAAATAATTGCTAACTGAAGGCTATTGACAGGAATGTAATGTAAATGAAAATGTAGCCTCTATTATATTTAGAACTCCGAATTAGGAAATATACTTTTAAGCCGTTGAGATAAATGGTAAACGAATCTTTCGTACAGTTACATAAAACCTAGTAAGTTTTGGTGTTTTATTAAATATAAATTATTTTACTGGTAGAGGTTCGACTTACCTTGTAGCTTCTCAAAGGTTCGCCTACAAAGGATATATCTGCTTCATAATTGTTGGGCAATTGCTCAATGTGGCTTTTGCCATAGCCAAGGTATGCATTGAATACTTCATTGGAATATTCATCGAATTCGCAAGGCACTGACGACTGAATGACGTATTGCAATTGAGCGTCTATGTCTCTCACGACCTTCCATTCGTTGACGAGATTCAATACTGGCTATAATTTAAGAAAGAATATATCTAGTAATAATCTCAATTTGAAATGTTCTCATTCTTAGATACTGTCAATACATTAAGTATTTTTATTTTCATGAAAATAAGAAACTAAGCTTCACTTTAAATAATATGCATGCTATTTAACTGATTTTATGATGTATAATAATGTATAATATTTCTATTATACATTTCCCCATCCCATAATGAAACACATTAGGGGCTCTCAGTGTTCTGGCAGTTGCACAACAATGTTAATACATGATATTTATTTATTTATTTATTTATTAACAAGAACTCAGATACAGTACTAATGACCATTTTACACTGAGTTGTCAAACAATAAAGATAAACAATCAATACAAAGAGGGTAAAAATGAACAAATACATTAACAGAAAACGTATCAAGAAATACAGAAAGACAAAATAATTACCTCAACTTAATTCTGATATCGATACCAGTTTTTTTGAAAAGAAAAATGGTTAAATGGTAAAGCAAAATCAAATAGTTTGAACCACTATTATACTGAGATGACAATCTGTAAATTAGGGAACCCTGGGTGTTTGCAAAGCAAACCGCTCATTACTAGTGCGAGTGGATCTAACAGGAACTCGTAAAAGCAACTCGTAAAGAATGTCGAGAGATCTGGAAAGACCCACTAACAACTTTATAGAGGTATTTGAAGTCATGCAAATATATACGTACGTCATGGGATAATAGTTTCAACTTGTTGTCTTGCCATTGTTTTCGGTTTCTGGTTCGCTGGCCAGACAAGCACCTGGTAGGCTACAAGTGGCTCGTGGATCATGAGTTAACCACTCCTAAAATAGGGATCATTTTCTAGGGAAGTTATTCAACACGTGAATTATTAGCTCATGAAGTACTGACCAGATGACCCCATAATACCGAGCATTTTACATGGGTTTACCATATTTGAGTCTATGTGCTTATGCCATCGTATGTCCATGGGCAACTGTAGAGCGACCTCGCAGAAAAAGTAGCAATCTTTTGAACTCATGAAGTTTTGATAAACTATACACTCCATTAATATATAGATGGCAACGGTTGTGCTATGTTTGGTTTAATTCAATGTATTATTATATTAGGTGATTGGGTTTACCCATTCTGATTATGAGCCTTGTTTCATCGTCATGAATGCTTGTTATTGGCTGTTTTAAAATCCGCTTATACTATTAGTTGTGACGTAACTTTTTGATAAGAAAGTTGCCATCTTGCGGAACGAGCGGCATTGTAGTTTCAATACAGGCGCATGCAACATCGTATTTGTAAGTGTCTTGCAATGTATGAGTATTTAAGTATTTCTTAATGTTTATAATGTGCCTTGTTTAAATCTATGGTTTAGTTCTTACTAGAAGTATATTAATGGTGAAATGGGTGTATTACAACCAGGTTCGAAGTATATTTTGGTAATTGTGAATTTCCATGGTCACCCATTTATTTGGTCTACTTAACAAAGCAAGAATGAATTTACACTGTCAGTATGAGATGTTAATGTTTTTTATTACTTTACTCCCAACATGTTACAAAGTACTGAGTAATATTCTGTTAACACGCCTAAGTGTATACGTAGATGAAATAATTGGAGATCACCAATGTGGATTTAGAAGAAATAGATCCACGTTGGATCAGATTTTCGTCTTGAGACAAATCTTAGAGAAGAAATGGGAATGCAATGGGACTGTTCAGCAGCTATTCATTGATTTTAAGAAAGCATATGAATCTATCAAAAGAGAAAAACAATACCATATCCTGGCACAATTTGGAATTCCGAAAAAACTTGTTCAACTAGTGAGGATGTGTCTCAGCGACCCCATAAGCAGATTACGGGTAGGTCAGATAGTTGCGAGATTCGCAATGGATTGACACAAGGTGATGCCTTGACACCATTGCTGTTTAACTTTGCGTTAGAATATACGATTCAAAAAATAAGAAGACAAAAAGGGACTAACATTGAATGGCTTGAATCAATTGTTACCTTATGCGGATGATGTAGATTTAATAGGGGAAGGTATTGAGGCACTACAAAGTAACACCGATGTCTTAGTAGAAGCTTGCGATGAGATAGGTCTACAGGTAAACATAGAGAAAACAAAATACATGATGACAAGCCGAAACGCTGAGAATGAAGGAAAAAGATACGTAACAATTAAGAAGAAGAACACAGAGAAAGTAAACATTTAAATACTTGGGAGCATACGTAACAAGCAAAAACGAAGCCACGGAAGAAATAATAGTCACTTAGCATTGGGCAACGCATGTTTCTACTCAATCTAGAAACTCATAACCTCGCGATTACTATATCAAGAAAGTTGATATTGAAAATATACGGAACGGTTATTCTGTCGGTAATATGGCCTGCTTTAGAGTTGCGAAAGTTGGAGTACATCCCTAGCAGATGAACATAAATTACGAGTGTTTTTGGAAATAAGGTCTTGAGAAAGATATACGGACCGAAACGGGACGAGATGACTGGGGAATTGAGGAGACTACATAATGAAAAACACGGATTGTACGACTCACCCGATGTAAGAATAATTAAATCGCGACGACTCGGTTTGGGAGGCCAGGGAGAAAAGAAGACGTAAATCGGAGGGAAAGACCATTGGGAGGATAATATTAGAAGGGATCTTCGAGAAGTAGATGTTAGTTACTTATAATATAAACAAACTTTAATCGAGCCACAGAATATTGTGAAGGTTAGGCATATACAAGCATTGTTGTCCAAATGGGCTTTAGTCTTATATTTTGAGGTAGACTCTTTGTACAATGAAACGACCTTTATACAGCCACGCAATCGCGGATCATAAAAGAGCTATCGCTAACATGATAAATATCTATGTTGTTTCTTATTATATGACTTATAGTGGGAAATAAATTTAACCTGTTATCGTTAGGTACCATTATAAATTGTTCAGCCCATCCGATAGTGCGGTTTATTAGATGTTAACTAAGATTTTGTAATACACCAAATATAAATCAACAAAACGAGTTAGAACATGAATTTTTTCAACCTGATCTACTTCACTGGTTGGAATTGTTTTTTTTTTCTCGGCAGGAGGAAACGATGGCTTTATGAATGAAAAAGTTTACAAGGCAAGTTGTACAGTATATATTAGATGACCTTTCTATATTAACTGAAATAACGAATAATTTAATGACTGAAGAGAAGGATGACGAACGTTTTGTCCATTCGATAGGTACTATCATACCTAAGACCTCAACTGAAAAAGGAAAGCAATCATTCCGATTAATTTCATTATATTACATAGATTATAAAGTATTTAATATATATTCAGTTAAAAATAAACCAACAACTAGAAACGGCATTTCAATTAAAATGTGGAGTATCTGACAAGTAAAGTACCCGAAGTGAGGACTCGAGTTGCTCATCAAGTGATACCTTAAATTGAAGCTAGTGACGAGTATAGTACACCTGTGAAATCCTAGCTGCAGAGCTCCAGAAATGAAAAGGTTATGGCGGGTCAAAGTTCAAAGAGAAAGCGAATTGTACTGAAACAAGTCACAACGAAAGGCAGAACAAATGCCAGAAGGACATGGTTTTGAATTGAAATGCGATTCATTTGAAGGAAAGAGGCACGTACAAAGTACTACACATTGATACAATCAATATATAAGTCGTCAATGAAGGCGTGTGATAAGCAGATACTTTGCTCACAATGAGCACACTTGACAAAAGAGATGTTCTCACATGAGGGCTTGTAACACTCGTCACGTATATTAGAATCAAAACAATAATTCAATG
>JAGDQP010027108.1:0-25302 GCA_022664845.1 Lepisma saccharinum
AGTGTTGGCGAGACCAAAGGTCCGAAGAGCTCCCCAATGGCGCACTTCCCAGTCTTAACGAGCTAGACCATCCAAGAATCTGCTGTCAAGAACTAGGCGCTATCCAATGGTTCCGCCCCCTTTCCCCTGGGCCCAGGGGCCATCGTCAATGCAAATACATCCTGTCACATCCTTGGTCTTTGCGCGGAGGAGCAACTCACAGCACAAGAGGAGATGAAATACTGAGTCATCAATGGATGAAAAATGGGGTGAATGTAAATGAAATCCTCTCGGCTGGTCCTCCTTTCAGGCAGCGTAGATGGTTAGCTGCGAGGGCTGATTGCAGCCAGCAAAAGCCAGCTGGACGATGGGGTCGCCAATTCCCTACGCCGTATACGAGCAGCGATGGTCTGCTGCTCGGGCTATGTGATGATGCATCACGTTGCGGCCCGTAGGCCTGCGATGAGGTCGCCAATCCCCTACGCTAGTGGGAAGTAAAAATTCTCAATAGAGAAGCACTTTGGCCCTGCTATTGGACTTCCCATAGGCAGCAACGATGTTAGCAGCTGCCAGGGCTGATTGCAGCCAGTAAAACTGACTGGGCGATGGGGGCGCCACTTCCCGACGCCGGGGAATTTTTGTCTGTGATACGCAAACCCTTCACCATATCTATTCATGGCCTTAACAAATATCTTCATTAAAACAAGTTATGTGTAGTGGTGGCAAGTAGACCTTCGACTTCTACACTAGGAGCTGTTGAGCAACATTCCTTTCACCAAGATCAATTTCAGTTCTCCAAGATCGTGTTTTGATTTTGTAGTGTGTCTTTGGCTCAGCTATCCCGCTGACAGAAAACAATATTATTTTGTGTAACCACCTAGAACAGAAGCTTTTCAAGAAAATGTGAAACTTGCTCACTAACAAGTCTACCTCTGGAGAAATTTACAAGACGGTCATACACAGATAAGACGTGTATGTACAAACTTCAACCCGAACAGTTTGGGTGTGAAAGAACAAGATATAAATAGAACTTTTGTCTTGAGCAAATTACTGTTCCTGAAAATGTTCCCCTAGCACAAACTCGTGCGATGCAGCTGTGCAATAGATAAGCTATGTGACACTGCTCGTTGTTGTTACTTGGGATCGCGGCTTCCTTGTACTTTGTTTTGTTCATGTAAAGAGTTTATCTGTACGAATTTGAAATATATTTTGTAAACAAGTGAGTTATTTCCAACCATGATTTCTTTTTTCTTTTGAATCATTATGTATCTTTCCATCCATCAAATATTTTCTAATTCAGAATAAACCACTTTTCGAAAATGAAACGTTAAAATAAACAAAAGGGTCCTAAAAATATCGGAATCCTTATTTCTGGATACCTTATCCACTATTTTTACTGCAATGGTGTAATCCAAATATACCATACTAAATTAATTTCTAACTAAAGAAATTATATTTTCTCCGAGGCTTCCTAGCATGATATATGATAGTAAAGAATTTTACGCTCTTTCAGATGGTTTTTACAGCATAAGAATGGGTTGGGTAGTTTTCAGGATAATCAGGATTGTTTTGTAGTATAGAAATAAAGCATGGAAACATTGTGACGTCACTTGTGACGCCATATAAAAATACTCATCAATGGCAAAGTATCACACGGCTGATTGTGAATTGGCATGACCTACTGAACATAAAAATGTAGAGAAAAGCTTAGGACGCCAGTGCAAGATTCCATGCAATTTTCAGGTTTAGCTGCTGGACTATTACAAAACTACTTATGCCTCCTAACACTAGCTTTACACCGCGAAAACTGAAAATCTTATTAAAAACCCTGTTGAAAACTTGTAAAGTAATTATCTGCCAAAAGTTTGGATCCACGAAGTTAACCATTCATATATAAATGGTTGAAGATTTGCGAGACTTACAAGACGACTGAGCTTAGAAAAAACGAACACTAGATACTAGTATAACTGCCAAGAAAAATATCAGTAAGTTACAAAACGTCATTTACAAGAAGCTATTCTGTCGTAGCAAAGCTGCTCATTCTATGTTACAATAAATGTAGAGAACGAAGTACATGAATTGTAGGTGAACTGTAGTATAGAGTAGTTTAGACATTTTATTTATTGTTCATTTGTAGATAAAACATGAATGAAGACTCTACTGAATAACTACTAAACAGTTAGGTAGTTTTCGAGCATTCAACCTTTCCAATTTAAAGGGGGAGGGACGTAATAAGTTAAAACACGAATTGCTGATTTTCTTTTTTTCGAAAATAAAAGTTTGTGTGTTTGACATGCTATCAGGGGACTTTAGGAGCCTTCGCAATTGCTAGTAGATTTGCTGCGCTCTGTTTTTTTCTTTTGAATCGTAAAGAGTGACTTAAGCATCCTTATCTTTTCAACTGGCACCAGAGACTGTAAAAAAAGTATTTTTGAAGAAGTGGGAAGGGCTTGCCTTTGGGTTGTATCGGACGGACGTATTGACAAATATTAATTTTAGGTAATACACTACTGGTTCAGTAGAAACTAAGCATCAGTTCCTGTAAGGTTGTGGTTTTATTGTGTAGTAGTGAGTCACTTTTGTTGAGGTTCGTTATGTTTTTCGAAGAAACAAAAGCACGAACCGACCAGCAAAAACACAAAGTAGAAGGAAGTATTGTTGATAATTTTGAGGAAGATGGATCGGATGATTTTTCAAGTGATGAAGAATATGTGCACAAACCAGAATTGTCACAGTTGAGATCGTAGTAGTAGTAATATACTAATAGTAGTATTACGTTCGCACTGATTCCCTGTGGGTGGGTGAAAAGTTTTAGATATTCTTTCCTGTTCACTACCAGATTATAAACAGATAACGGAAGGAAACAAATTATATGCTAAGATAAGTTAAGATAAAATGAATTTTATGGGCGGTAACAGCACTATGGCTTATGCCCTTCCCGAAGAAATTACATGCAATTGGTACAAAAATGAGTACTTACCCTGGGGAATCACCATGTTCGGCGGGACAGAGTCTGCGGCGCCGAGTATTTGCTCTGCCTCCTCGTCATCCACTTCCACGTGAATGTAAATTCGAATGAATTTATCATTCACGTGAGAGAGAATGCGCAAGAGCTCTTGGACGTTTCTTCTTTGTTCAAATCTTCTCCACACTGCTTCTATTTTCCTACCCAGCGTAACGTAACTTCTTCTTGAAGTGTGAGCGATTCTTCTACCCTGAAGCATTGCTTCTAGGTCTCCCATTGTATTACCCACAATGTATCTTATTTTGTCTGAAATATTACACATATTTAAAATGCTATTACATCATCATAGTCTTTCTTCAAATACACATTTTTCCGATAAATAAATTATTCATATTAATTCTGTAGGTTTAAAATGTAAATTGCTTTACTTTTTGAAGTTTAGAGCATAATCATGAAAAAATATTATATTTTAAGCATTATTGTAGGTTAGGTAATTTTTGATAGCAGAAATAAAATAGTGACAAAATTAGATATTCCAACAATTTAGCTTTGTTTAGAAAATAATAAAACAAATATTCTGCTTGGTTATCTTACATTACCTTACTAATACAAAACTTACGTTAATGGAATGTAAAAGAAATTATTATTACCTTACAAGTTTTGTCATTCTGTGTTTGTAATAAATCGTTCTCTAGACTCATTTTATATTTAAACGAAATTCACTTAAAATTATACGCTTATACTTATAATTTTAAAATTTTACTATTCACTATGGATTTAAAAGTACAAAATGTTTTGCTTTTACCCGTGAAAGTCCACATATTTGGACCATTAGTTCTTAGATTGCGTTGCAAGTAGGCATGCAGGGATTTGCAATAATTATTTGTGCGCCTGGTTCTTCTATACACAGACATGCAGTCTGGACCCACTTTCTGCATCCACTGTCTCTTCATATATCTGAAATATAAAGTTTTACAATAAAAGTGATTACGTATTATCTTGTGTTAACCAGGCACGGATTTAGGGTCAAGGCGCCCTAAGCCTAGTAAATTTTGGCGAATTACGTACATTTTGTAATTATGGAAGAGGAAGAATGATGATCAGAAAACAACAAGCCCAATTTAATACGAGAAGGAATGTAGTTGCTTCGTAAGTTAACATTGAAGAATAAGCTACAGTTCTCTTCTCTCCAAATGCTTACAAACTCTGAGATTACTTTTAATTTGGCACACAAAAAATATACCAAATGGCGTATTTTGCTAGGTAACGCAAGCAAATGTCGAAAAACAACTGACATCTGCATGCCATAGTCTTAGCAATTAATAAATAAGAAAAAAGAAATTTTGTTTTATTAATTAAAAGTTATTACCAATGTTCTAAGGTACCCCCATTCAAATGTATCCCCCTCTCCTCTATGTAATAATTATTTCGAAATCTGTCGTACGATTTAAATGCAGTCCCCCCAAAATAATAGAAAATGTTATTACGTATGATGAATATTTATGGAACATTTTCATGCACACGCTAGCCGCATGCTTTCTTTTTAGCCAACATAAATATGTCGTGCCCTTTTTCCATTAGCTACTGCGCGCAGAATCACGAAAGAAGAACGTCGCTACAGCTTAAAAACGGCCCATTACGCTCAATAGGCCCTATATGATTAATATAAAAGATTTGTATTTTTGTGCATATTGTAATGGGAAGTGGATTGATTACTAGGTCAGTGTGCCAACGTAAATCATAATAAACAATCCACATAAACAGAGAAGGTTGTAATAATGCAACATAATCAGTTTGAGAAGCAGACGATGCCGACTCCAAGCGATGAGGCTTGGAAGTGCGGTAAACACGCCTACCAGAAAGGATTCTAAAAGGCCCATCAGGACCCTACAGAGTATCACTATCACTAATTCAATTCGACTAGTGGTCACCTCTTCCCCTCTGACTTGGTCTGGAGTCAGATTCCTAGCTTTACCCCAAACTTGGGTTGAAGTCGGTAAACCTATCCTTTCTAACTTGGTTTGGAGTTAAATCCTCTCGGCATCTCTATCTACTCCGAAAAGACCTAGTCATATAAGTCAGTTAAAGAAGTGAACCACCGATAATTCATTGCAAGCCCAAGTGCCGGGCCCTTATTTTAGTAACTGTAAAGTCTTTTGTATATCACATATTTAATGGAACTTTTATAATAAAATTGGTGTCGGATAAAAGTCTACAAGTGTCTTTGCTCTTATTATATAACCACTACAACATCGATCCTAATGTCGGAAGGACTCTACCTAGATATATCCTAAACATACTTGCTATCACGTCATTACGGACAAGTGAACTAACAACAACATAAAGATCATTACGATATTTTCTGTAAACTCGGTTTACTTCCTTACCTTAGAAACATGTCAAATTCCTGTCGCAAACCATTCTGATCAATAAAATCTTCTACAAAGGACAAACCGTCAAAAATTTTGTCTCCCGGCAGAAGTGGTAGGACCATGATATCTGAACGCTTTCCTTCCATTTCTATCATACGTTATCGTGTAGCTAAGTATAAGTCTTCTGCCATATCTTAAAAGGGCCTGGAAATTAGGAAGTATTCAAAACATGTAGAAAAATAATCATTAAGAGATTAACAGCAAGAATAAAGAGGAGTAACAATAAATGCAAATATAGCATATTTACTCAAAAGCTTAAAATGGGCTCAACTATTCGTTGACAGTAAATGTTCATTTCAATGACAAACCGGAAGCCCTGTTCATTCTTGCTCTATTCTCTCTCCAGAATATTTTACTGGTACAGACAATTATTATCGGTTTTAATTTTCAAATTGTATGGATTATCCTATGTATCCCTCTGATAACTACATTAAAGCGCATATGAAACATACAGAGCGTATAAAAAGAACTGATGCAAAAGATCAAGATTGATATTTGCAGGAAACTAAATCTCATGTATGTGCTTTACCTTATGTGTGTGCTTGTGTAGGATAGGTAGCTTAACTTTAGTTCAATCAATAAGGTAGGGTATAGTTATGTGTTCACAAATTGGGTGGCTATAGCTCAGTTTATAGAGCATTGTATTAGCAATTGGACGGTCGTGCGATGGATCCCAGCAGCTAGCCATATGAACAAGGATTTCCAGGGTTGTTTCTCAGTCACACTAGGCAAACCCTGGTAATGCTATCTTCAAATTAGGTCTTGGTCTCCCATTACCATTTTGTAATGCGATTTGCTGCAATAAAAGGATTCTGAATCTTCTCGTATAGGTCTTCGACTTCCTTTTTCCAGATGTAACGTTCCTGGAACATATCCTTGTATAACTTTCCTACTGTATCTCTTGTTTATTTTTATTACTAGTCGTGAGATTTTATCGGAAATTCCTTCAGTTTCTGTGATTCGTGTATCCAGGTCCTTATTAATTATAAAGCGAATGCCCGTCGGTTTTCCATTTTCTATTCCTTTGAAGTAGAACAAGTGACAGTAGTTTCCAATTGTTCTTCATTCTTCCTTCACACTTCTGATAATCCTATGATGATGTCCCACTTAATCCTCTTGACTTCATTTTCTAATTCTTCTAATTTGTCCCGTGATGCAAGTGACAGAGGTCAGAGTCGCTACGTATAGGTCTGAGTTGCAATGTTGATATCCTGGCAGTCTACACTCCAAAATCGGGCATTTGGACCGTCTGACTTCCTGCAGGACTGACCGCTGCCGTTGCCAGCTGCATTCACTCGTTCGGGCAATGAGGTCATCCGTGGCTGTTTCTTTACTTTGCCATCATGTGTATAGAAAGTGGGGTGCAGACATTTCACTCACCACGCTGTCTGGTAATGCGAGTTGGTGAGCAGCCCATCCATGTTCTTTCGCCAAGCAGCACTAACAGGCCCTACGACGCGAAGAGATAGATTGTACTGTACATCAGCGTCTACCCCGGTCGGTTCCCTTAGCAAGAGGAATTAAGGGGTCTCCTCCCAGTTGGAGGCAGGAATTGGGGGATATTTTGAAATCTTCATTCTCATATTTCTCAGAATCATATAAATGTGGCTTCAGACTATTTTGTCCTATGCCATCCCACTTGTTTGTAGATACATATAATGGACATAGTTCAGCTGAAAACAAACCTTGTTTTACGTATCTATTAGGTTTACTTTTAGACCTATATAATGAACATCTTTTGTGTTAAAAACGTATCTTTTATATTTGTGATTTTATTTGTAACCATATGTAATGAACATTGTGTGTTCAAAACAGGCTTTCTTTTAAATATTTATTACACTTATTCCTAGGCTTACACAATAGCAATTCTTGAGTTATAAACAGACATTTCCTTCCTGTTTATTAAATTTATTTTTGGGCCTATGTGATGGGCATTATTGTGTTGTTTGCTTCTCTTGGTTATTTTTTACTTTAAAAGTTACAAGGACTTTCCTTTCACATTTAGTTAGTTGTAAGCATTGTAATGAATATTCTTTTGTTGAAAACAGAGTTTGTCATATTTAATAAATTTATTTATAGATCTTTGTAATGGCCATGAGTTGAAATATGTGCTTCTCCAGGTCTTGCTTCATCTTTATCTTAGGTTTTACGACGTTTTCATTCGTATTTATGAAATTTAGTTGTAGACCTACGTAACAGAGTTTTTTCCCTCTTAAAAATAGACCTATTGGTTAATTTGTATTAAATCTACTTTTAGACTTATATAATGGACTATTTTGTTAGAAATCTTTTCTATTTCATATTTATCAACTTTACATGAAAGATTATGTTGTGAAAATGTTTATACCTTTTCTTTCATATTTATTGAATTCATTTGAAGGAATATGTAATAGACTTTATTGTCTTGAGATATGTGCTTCTTCAGATATTGGTTAATCTTTAGCCAGAGAGTTACTTGACCTTTTACCAAGCATGATTATTAGTCAAACTATATCATGTAGGTACTACGTAATCTCTAAAGGGTACAATACAATCTATATTTTCATTTCAAATAAGCTTTCAGTAATTAATTCAGCACCATGACCTCATGGACGAAAAAGAAGAATCTATAAACTTTCACTAATCATTAATCACGTTCTTCTAAAACATAAATATTCCTTATATCTCTACAATAAAGAAGAAATAGTATTGGTATTAACTGTTTTATATAGCATATTATCGTAACAATATAACATTTAAATAGATAAATTATTATGAGAAACTTTTCGATTGGTTACTCACTGGGTATTTTTCCCTTTCTGTGGTCATTTTTTCCCCCTCTTTCGCACGCTCTGACAATTTCTGCATTTCGATGTTTTGACCGTTTCCTTCGACGATTTGCCGGATTCTTTCAACGTTATGACAGTTTTCCTTTTTCGACGATATGCCTTTCGACGCTTTGACAGTTTCCTTCCACGATTTGTTCAATTCATTCGACGTTATGACCTATTTTGCATTTCGACGATATGCCTTTCGACGATTTGACCATTTTTAATTTTCGACGCTTTGACCGTTTCCTTCCATGATTTGTCCAATTCTTTCAAGCTATGACCGCTTTTGGTTTTCGATGATATGCCGTTCGAAATTTTGACCGTTTAGCCTTTCGACGCTTTGACCATTTCTTTCGATGCTTTGACCATTTCTTTCGATGCTTTGACCCGTTCTTTCGACGTTATGACCGTTTTTGTTTTTCAACGATATGCCTTTCGACGCTTTGACCGTTTAGACTTTCGACGTTTTAACTAATCTTTCGACGCTTTGACCGTTTTTGTTTTTCGACGATATGCCTTTCGACGATTTTTTCTAGACCCATTGACGAACTGTTTTGGGATACTTAAGCCCGAAATCCGGCATTTTTCACAAATGACCATATTTGAACCCCTGTAGAAGAGAAGGAGTGTGATTAAGAGAATTATTTTTTGCATGCATACACTCGGTTGGTAGGTTTAAATATTTTTTTTTTTTATAAAATGTAGAATTTTATTCAGTTCCCTTCACCCCCAAGAAATTTGATATCAAATTTGACACGGTATGTTACTTATTTTCCAGCTTAATTATTAGAATGAAGAAATTAATTTTACGGAAAGGTGATTTCATATATTCAAAGCACACTTCAAGAGCTACACAACGGTTTTTGATTAAGCTCTCTAGCTCGTCTGGTTTTTGAGATATTCAGGTTTTCGTACGTGTCTACAGGAGTAAAAAACGCCACCCACCATTTTGGAAATATGGTCGCCCCGCGAGAAATTAGGACATAACATTTCTTTCAAAAGTGGTTCTGGTATCTTCAGGTATATAGGAACACATACGATTTTTTTCTTCTAAAATGCTGATGTAACCAATTGTTCTAAAATTGAATGATTTGTCATGGAATAACCCAATTACGTATATTTCAGTTTCTGGCATAAAGTGTGAAGAGAAATGCTATTAACAATTCATTCAAATAATAATTTTCATAAATAGAATTTTCATAAGAACTGCTGCTTAAACGAAGTGAATATTACTTTTACACGTATAAAATACACAATGTAGATTTAAACCTAGGAAAAGCATCCACACAGGATTGTTCTGTTCGAAGAAAACTGCGTATAGATGGAAATGAATATCATTCCTTACTCAAACAGTAAGTTTGTTTTACGATTGCTAAAATAAAACAATCTAAACTTCCTTATCTAAAATCACTAATGTATAAAATGGTCAACTTTCCGTGACAAACTGCTAGTTGCTGTTACCGCCACCAAAAATACATTTTATCTTTATCAAACTGTTTTAATAAGACAAATCTTGGCAAAATTTCTCTAGTTGTAAAAGTAGCTCATGGCTAAAACCTTTACTTTCTAAACCAATACTACACGAACGTGGGTTCGAGCCCTGGTCAAGTATTTTTCCTACTAGTTAATAAGACAATACCAACTTCTCTTCCTCAGATGACAGAACTATATGATTAGCAACCAAGAGAGAGAGAGAAAAGAAAGTACTTCACACCATGGAAATAACATTTTTTCCTCTTTACTGAAAAACAGTTTAGTATCTTAGTGACATCCTTCGTGGGGATCATAAGCTTTGGGAATATTGAATTTGTATGAACTTTGGGGATCGTGAATTTACTGTCTGGCACCTTGATCCGACTTTGGATGTAACAGCATTTACTTAATTTGTATTTAACGTTCACACATAATATACGGACGTTCTATCTACACCCACCACTTCTCTTATGTTTTATTTTAAACATAGTAATTACTTATGTCCTGAAATGCTTGTATAAATACATATAAAACTGATTATTATTTTATCTAATTATTCATGCTTTGAGAAATATATCATTACATAAAAGTTTTCCAGAACGGTATGCGAACCCAGGACTTCACGATTAGAAGACATGCGCCCTACCACTGAGCTAACATGAAAACATCTACTTCTTTCTGAAAGAACCCCTTCTGTAGAAACGTGACTGAATTTTCGGTGTCCAAGACAATGGCATTGATATCCATTGCAAATGCTGTGTTTTCTCTCTCCTTTGTACTGAATGCAAGACATAACGTCTACTGTCTTTGCTTTCATTGGAGATGTTCTTTTACGTATGAAAACGTAGGTGACAAAACCATCACGTATTCAGATGTATGCATAGTTTAGTAATACTGTACCATTACGTATTTCAATAATTGTATCTTTTTTCTACATTTAATAACATTTTAACATGTCTTATTGCACTTATAAAGATATTTGAACATTTTTTCAATTTCTAAAGGTCACCCTACCTTTTAGGGCTTGAATCTGACCCTCTTTGGTTTACTGTTTTCGAAGATACCCGAAGTCGGACTTAGTGAATTTTCAGCTCAAAACATACTAATCAATGCGGTTAACCCTTTTGAAATAGGTTGTAAAAAAACAAAACAAAAAAACGCGTCGAAAACTACAGATCAATTAATTTACTGTCAGTTCTATAAAAAAATGTATACTAAAGTTATTATGACTAGTACTGAACGAGACCTAGATTTTTACCATGGTAGGAAACAAGCCGTATTTTGCTCTGGATTTAGCACCATGAAGTTATGGAAGGGACTAATGTATATAAACTTCCACTACGTCTAGGATTCATAGATTTGAAGCAGCTGTGGATTCGGTCTCCTTGGCAGCAGTACTTAAAATCACGAGCATCAAGGCATCCAAAGGGCATACATTAAATTACTACGTAACATTTACCTGACTGTTACATCTGTCATTAGACTACATCAAGAGAGTGAAAAATTTGAAGTTGGAAAAGGCCTAACGCAAGGAGGTTGAATTTCTCCAATGCCGTTTTATGCGGTCCTGGAAAGAGTGACCCAAAATATAAACTAGGATGACGTTTGAATAAAAATCAATGGCGATTTTCTTAATCTACGATTCGCTAATATAGTCCTATTGGCTTCAAGTTCAGAAGAACTACAAACCAGAATGGAACAACTGAGTAATGATAGTTCGAAAATAGGCTTTAAAATGAATTTTAATAAAACAAGACTAATGGACAATCAACATGCTGTCAAGAAGAAAATAAAAGTTAACGGAGAGACAATAGACGTAATTGATGAGTATGTTTGCCTAGGCCAACTTAAGACCTCGAATGGCAAGTTGACTGATGAAATAAATAAAAGATGTAAAATTGCATGAATTTGTTTTGGTAGAATACACTTTAATTTAAAAAGAAAACTTCCAACGGGTCTGGAGCGTAAAACATACAATCGATGTATTTCGCCTGTGATGATATACGGCTGTAATACTTGGACATTGAAGATTAAAAGTCACAGAGAGCAATGGAGAGATGCATGCTTGGAACAACCAGAAGGGACAGGAAGATGAACGAATTCGTGCACACAAAAAGGTAGACGATATAATGAAGATTTCGAAGAAGATGAAGTAGAGATCGACCGATCTCGTATCTAGACCAACATACTGAATAAGGACGACAAATGTATTACATTGGATTGTCAGAGAAAAGAAAGAACCGAGACTACGTCCAAATGAAAGATGGGAAGATTAAACTAAGTGTTTCTCAGGAGCTACATGGATAACAGCAAACCGAGATATGGGGAAAGAAAAGAGGCAGGTCTTCAACTAGGATTAGATAGAAAACGGTTGAATACTCGGATTTAGTTCTCCCGAGTATACGCTTTACATTTGCACATTTTTTATTGTAGCATGTTTATGATGAAAGTGAAACTGATTGAATAATAGTACTGCTCCTAATACGATAGAAAATTAAAAGTTCAATATAATAATATTTGCACTTTTTTGATGATAGAAATAGTTGTAATGTACTGCGCACATTGTGGAGAGTCTGCTCTCTGAACCATTACTCTTAAATAACAAAATATAATCATGGAGGAAAGGAACATGGAGAAAGAATAGATGAGATTAACACAAAAGAAGAGAGACGTGGAAACGTTTAGGGAACAATTAGAGAATGGATATAGTGAGGGTGACATGAATGATCAGGAGGAGAAAATAGCACAAAGGAGAGAGAAGAAATAGAAAGTGAAAAGAAAAAGCGGTTTGGGATAGATAGTGCGAGAAGAATCGCCGAGAAAAGCAAGCGGTTATTGGGAAAAGTAAGAGTGAAAACGTACAGGAAAGAAGAGAACGTATAGGAAAGACTTGGTGAGAAAAAAAATGAAAGGTACTCTAACGGAATAACAAAAAAGAGGAGTGGAATACAGTGTTGCGTATATGAAATGTGAGGCAGTCTATATAGGTGACAAAAAAATACATTATAGGAGAGACTTAAACAACGCAAAGATGACGTCAGATTAAAAAGAGACAAGAAATTGTATTTACAAGCATGTACAGGAAGAGGCTCATGATATAGACTAGGAAGGGGGTAAGATACTAGAACAAGAGAAGAGGATGTTGGTTAGGATGTGGAAAAGAGCGAGGAGAATTAGGGAAATGGGAGATAAAGTGATGAACTGGAATGATTGATTGAGTATAAATGAGGAATAGGAAAACATACTGCAAACAGAAGAGTGGGGATATTCTAGAAAATATGGACTGTTCTATAGCCTCCGCTCTTTTGTTCATTTTTATTTAATTAATTCTTGACCTTCCTTTTTATAATTTATTTATTTGTCTCTAATTTATTTAAATTTATTTCCTTATTTTACATTTATTATATAATTATTTATTTCTTACGCATTAGCTAAAATATTTTTGTGCCTAGATTCATTTTTGTTGTTGTTTCCTGTTACAAGTTTGTTATACCGGTTTAGTTGACTAGGGCGTGTGCCCTGTGAGCGAAGGTCTGTGATTGGTTAAAATTTGTTTAGTTTTGGAACGTAAACGATTTCTGGGTTGTGAGTGGCGGATGACGTAAAAAAGATCCTTGGCCTTCTAGTGCTTTTTATGAACTGTAAGTGTTGATTAGTGTTTCGTCTGAGAAACAGTGGTGTCTCGTGCTCTGGACATTTGGTGGTGCACAAAATGTTATCGCATCCATCAAAAAATAATATTTATTAATGTGCTATGAACAGCTATACAAGTGTAGTATAATAATAATAATAATAATAATAATAAAGAACTTTATTTGGCTAATCATACAGCATGGACTGCCACTAGTGCAAAAATAATCAGTACAAAAATTAAATTACAGTGAGGGTTTAACATTTACAATCAATTAAACATGCTTATAACTCAATAAAGTACAAATGAGTAATTTTAATAAAAATACACACTGATAAAAAATTACATAAAAATGAACACAATGTAAACATGCATAGATTATAGGAGTAATGATATAAGAATAAAGAACATAAACAAGCATGTAGTATCCGCAATAGATAAATCACAATGTAGGCATAAAAAGATCAGCAACACTAGAAATAATAATTGCAAATAAAATAAGGCACCCAGAAGAAAGAAAGAAAGAAAAATAGTCAATTAACTGAGATAAAGAATTGCTTACGTATAATATGAAATTTAGACTAAGATGTCAACAACTCTGTAGTACTTATTAGCAGTATCGATCGATCGATAAATAGATAAATTTGAAAAGTTAGTACAGTAAAAAAGATTGAACTTTCTTGTTTAACACAAAGGAACTCGTAGAACAATAAAGTTTTCAAGAAGGATCACCCCATGTAATAAACTAAGAAAGAACTTCAAGTCAAATACATTACGTATGTTGAGCAATGAAAGCAACTTAATCTCCTTACCTATACTTTCCCAACTCAAAGTATTAAGAACCTTGAATTTCCACCTCAAGCAGGCCAGGAAATTATTTTGAATAGATTCAATACTATAAATAAAATATTTAGGTAAACTATTCCAAATAACAGTAGCATATTCCAAGTGAGATCTTACATTGCATATGTATAAAATCCTACAGGTATTGATGCTATGAAAACAACAATACCTAATAATAATAATAATAATAGTAATAATGAATGAACGAATGCATGCTTTTATTATCGTGTTATGAACAACCTGTAGGCCAATACAACACTTGTCAAAAATTACAGAATTGTCTTTATTTACACTGCTAAAGAGGTTACAGTTTAATTTATAAACATGACTAACATTGCAACTACGCTCTTCACTATATAAAAGTGAAAGGAGTTAGGTGTGATACAATCCAATTAAGAGAAACGTTATCCAATTATAAAAATCATAAAAGTATATAAATGTTGTATCAGTCAGGATGCCAAAAAAAATTGATTAAAATAATTCCATTACTGTATTTGCTTTATTATCATAGAGTACGTGTATACTGCATAAGTTCTAGAGCATATATTTTCATGAGAATAGAAAAAGAAGAGTAATTTATATACACCATATTAACAATATAATGTTTCGAAAACACAAACAAATTAAAGAGTACATTAAAATATATTTTAATTAGATACAAGCATTTTCTAAAGTCACTTAGATAAGAAATAAAAAAATAATAATTGAAAGCACATTTATAATGAGTGATTAAGAAATACAAGTATATTATAATTAAAACAATATATTACACTAAAATCCTATATTACTTTCATGTTTCAGAACAACAGCGAATTTGGAATTTATATTTAAGAATTTCATAACTTCTTAAGGGAGTTTATTTTAGTTAGTATTATGTGATACTTAAACACATATCCTATCGACTTGAGAGTGTTTAGAACTTTGTTTCTCAGGATAGCTGTCAGGGCGGTTTAAAATTCGTATGAGTTTCAAAATAATACAAGCGAAAAAATAAAGAATTATTTTTATTTTTCGTACATAATTGTAACGAAATAATGAGAAAGAAACACTTTAGATATTTTATCATAGACTATCCAATTTTAAAGACTCTTTTATTTAAATTATTACAGAAATAAAAATCGCTGCCTTTTGATTGAACAAACTGACAAGAGAAGAAAAAGTGAGTGAAAAGGATGCGGAAAGTTTTCAACCGAGAAGTTGGAAGACTGTTCCCCTCATTGAATGCACAGAAAACGATGCTTTCGGTTGCCAAAGCCAAGCAAACATACAGGATCTTATGAGGTAAGACGTGTCCCCGTTAACTCAGGCACACTTTTCACCCCCTCAGTAGCAAATAAGTTCAATAGTAGTGGTCGTTTGCAAAGCTGAAGGAAATAAAAAGCGACAAGCAAGCTGTGACGGTCAAACTCCGCTTCTTTTTCTCCCATAGGTATAATAATTAAGAGAGCGAGCAGTGGGTAATAAGAAGCAACATGATTTGCGATCATTGCAAAAATGAAATTATTACTAGGCAGTTTGATCAAACAAACCTAAATACAACGGCCGCCACTGATGAGAAAGATTAAAACTGTAACAGTTTGTGTCTTTTTAAAATAAAGTGTAATAGCCCTTTCAGCCTGGTATAAATAATTTAAGTGTGGATACAAGGCCTTTATACAGTTGTAACCATAATGGGGTAAGTGGATCATATAAATATTTGAGCCTTTGTATATTTTTTTCTATTAGACATCTCGTCTGAGCGAAATTTTGACATGGAATTTCTTGTACGTAGCTCAGTAAATGATAAAGTATTCGTGAGTCGTGACTTTCCATTTTTAAATTCCGAAATTTCATGGAATTGGAGAATGGAAATGTAATTTCAAGTAGTCAAATTAGTCATGCATGAATCTTTAATAATTCTAACCACTGAAAACTACAAGCAGAAATAATTAATTTAAAATCGAGAAATATTCTCCTAGTTTGAACTTTGGTATGAATTAATGTCTTATGGCACAAATAAAGAGTTATTTTCTAGGTAAAGGAATGGTATTAGTATGCTAACATAAATGGGAACGTTTTCTTTAAATTACCATTTATCATCCACCAATATCAGGCCTTTGCAAGATGATGATAGCATATGTCTTGTAATATCGTTTAGTGTGACATCTCTTGCCACTTTAGTCAACATTATAGGTGATATATTTTAAAATTTTCCGAGTTCCTCGTGTTTCTCTTCGAATTCAAATAAAATATGTCGTAGCACGTTTTCCAACTACGTTGTTGTATGTGTCTTGTAGAAATGGTAGTGAGAAATCTGAACAATTCTTAGTCTCACAAATAGGACAATGGGAAAGTTATTCCAGCTTTGTGAAGGCGTGAAAAGGATCAATAAATATAACATGAACAGCAATAGAGGGAAGCCAGAAACCTAAAATGGCAGAAAGCATTTATAGAAAGGATATTTGTGAAAGTCGTTTAACTTTGAAACCTGAGAGAGACCAACGAAAAACATTCTTTAACTGTCTAAGTATTCCGCCAAGTAAGTACCTTCGAAGCTAATAGTAAAAGATAAGAAACTATAAATGTATATACTACAAAGGAGTATAATGTACGTAGTCTGCAAATGATTTATTGTGCATTGAAACAAAAATGCAGGAATGAATGAACTGTGTAAAGCTGGAATGAAACTGTTCCCTGATAAGTTCGAGAGAGAGAGAGAAGTTAGATACAGATTCACATTCAAATGAGTGAATCTAGAAGTTAGATTCACATTCACTTTCGAATGAATTCAGTCTTGGATACAGATTCACATTCAGATTCATATGCGAATGAATTAAGACTTTGATACGGATGCATATTCAGTTTCAGATTTGAATGAATTCCAAATTCAAGCTACTTTTTCAATGGAACACACTCGTAAAAATGGTGGGAACCGAGATAGAGTGGGGAAAACCATATAATTTATCCAACAAATCAGTTACACGCAAAAATTTAATGATACGTTGTTACTACAATTACTACCCAATCTGGACCAATATTTTCTGCACACGGAAGTGACTTCGATACATGCACACTGTAAGTGACAATGGTGGAAATTGAGGGAGAGCGAAATAATCATTTTACGCTTTAAAAAATCAGATACGAACATTTAAGTGTGCGCTGTTACCACAATTACCACCTTATGTGGAACAACAATTTTCTGCAAACGGAAGTGACTGATACATGCACCCTGTAATTAAGTGAGAGAATGATGGGAATTGAGGAAGAGCGAAATAATAATTTAATGTTTAAAAAATCAGATACGAAGATCTAAGTGTACACTGTTACCACAATTACAGCCACTCTGGACCAAATATTTTATACCCACGGAAGTGTCTGATACATGTCCACTGTAAGTGAGAAAGGTGGGAATTGAGGAAAAGTGAAATAATAATCTCATGTTTCAGAAAAATTACATACGAATATTTAATGCCACTTTGTTATCACAATTACCACCCAATCTGGACCAAATATTTTCTGCCCACGGAATTGACCTTGGTACATACACACAAAGTGAAAATGGTGGGAATTTTGGGAGAGCCAAGAAACAATTTTATTCTGTAGTTAATTAGGATAAGTATATTTAATGATACGTTGCTACCACAATTACCATCCTATCTGGACGGAATAGTCTCTGCAAACGGAACTGACTTTCATACATGCACACTGTAAGTGAGAATGGTGGGAATTGATAGACGGCGGAATAATTTAATGATTTAGAAAAATCAGATACGAATGTTTAATAGTACGTTGTTACCACAATTACCACTCAATCTTGACTAAATATTTTCTACACACGGAAGTGACCTTTATACATGTACAATATAAATGGGAATGGTGGGAATTGAGACAGAGCCAAGATTTTTTTTAGAAAATTCAGGTACGAAAATTTAAGTGTACGCTGTTACCACAATTACCACCCAATCTGGACCAAATATGTTCTGTACATGGAAGCGACTTATCACAATTACAACCGAATCTGGACCAAATATTTTCTGTGCACGGAAGTGACCTTGGTACACATTAAGTGAGAATGGTGGGAACTTGGGACAGGCAAGAAACAATTTTATTCTATAGTTAATTAAGTATATTTAATGGTATGTTGTTACCACAATTACCACCCAATCTGGACGATATATTCTCTGCAAATGAAAGTGACGTTGTTACATACACACAAGAAGTGAGAATGGTGGGAATTGAAGGAGAGCGAAAGAACAATTAAAGGTTTTAGAAGAATCAGATGCGGATATTTAGTAATACTGTTACCACAATTACCACCTAATCTGGACCAAATATTTTCTGCGTATGGAAGCAATCTTGATACATGCACGCTGTAAGTAGGAATGTTGGGAATTCAGGGAGAGCGAAATAACCATTTAATGTTTTAGAAAAATCAGATACGGATATTTAATGGCAGTTTGTTACCACAATTACCACTTAATCTAGACCAAATATTTTCTGCACACTGAAGTGATCTTGGTACGTGCACACGTTAAGTGAGAATGGTGGGAATTGAGGGAGTCTAATAAAGTTTTATTTTTAGAAAAAATCAGATAAAAACATTTAATTGCACTTTGTAACCTCAATTACCATCGATTTGGACCAAATATTTTCTTCATATGTAAGTAATTTTGATACATACACGCTGCAAGTAAGAATGGTGGGAACTTAGGGAAAGAGCGAAATAAACATTACATGTTTTAGAAAAATCAGATACGGATATTTAATGGCACTTTGTTACCACAATTCCTACCCAATCTCGACCAAATATTCAGCGCACTGAAGTGACTATGATACATGCACACTGTAAAGTGAGAATGGTGGGAACTGGAGAGGAGCGAAATAAACATTTCATGTTTTAGAAAAATCAGACAGGAATGTTTAATAGTACGTTGTTACCACAATTACCACCCAATCTGGACGAAATATTCCCTGCAAATGAAAGTGACGTTAGATACACACAAGAAGTGAGAATGGTGGGAATTGAAGGAGAGCGAAAGAACCATTAAAGGTTTTAAAAGAATCAGATGCGAATGTTTAGTGGCACTCTTACCACAATTACCACCTAATCTGAACCAAATACTTTCTGTGCATGGAAGCAATCTTGATACATGCACAGTAGCGTAGATAGAAATTTCACAAGGGAAGGGTTTGTCTAAAAATGAATCTCACGAGATATTATATACATATACACACACACATATACATATACACACACACATAAATATATATATATATATATATATATATATATATATATATATATATATATATATATGCGCGTGTGTGTGTGGTCAATGATATCTACGCATATGAAGACAGAACAAGCAGTAAATTGTTAATAGCAGTGCGATATTTATAAAACGGTCAAAAGAGGCAAAAAAGCAACGATGTTTAATTGATTCACGTGGATCGAAGCAAATAAACTAATGAATCTAACCTTTACAAAGGATATAAAAAACATTTACTAAAAAACAGCTTAGAAGAAGACAGGGGAAATGGAAGATCCTTCAAAGAATTACACAATACTCACACTCTCACCTAATAACCAAGAATATAGTCATTAAATGGTCAATACAAATTCAGCACTGATAATGTTATTCAAAGAATTAATCAATGTATAGTTTAATATGCACATAAAAATATCAGCATCAGAAAATAATCGTATTGAATGATTTAAAAATAATAAACTTTCTATTTACAACTTTAAAAAAATGCATTAACACTTACCATACAGTCTGGAAAGTGAAGTGTACACCAGAGGCTAAGTTCTTTTCAAGGAGTCTGAAGGGGAATATTCTCGTGAAATGTTCTTCCATTGTTATTAGTTATCACCAAAACTGCCAAGTTTTTTTACAATTATTGACGCACAAACTCACAATCTATTATTTTTTCACACAAACAAAATAACACGTTTGTTCTTTTAAAAAAATCTATTTTGTTGAAGTAACACCTACTGAAATTTGGAGTTACTTCCATATAATATTTACATATTTGATCACTGCCCACCAGTCATGACTCTCAGAACAAATTCAAGACGTCTTTTTTTCTTAGCTAATTCATCTATCACTTCCGACGTTGACAAAGGAATGTCACTATGTAGCGAAAGAGCTGCTAGTCCGTTAAGTCTTGTTTGGGAAGTTGAAGAGAATAAAGACTTATTTGAGGAATTCAACGTAGAAAATGTTCTCTCTGGTGTAGATGTGGACACGGGTAGAGTACACAAAATCTGAAAAAGATTAAACATATTTGAAAAATTTCTGCGGTCACATTTCTGCAATGCTTCAATTGCAGTTAGAGAACATTCCATTCTCACTAGCCTTGCCTTCCAAAGTAGCAATTCAGTGTAGGACCTCTTTTGTACAAAGGGAGAATAAAATTCGGTTAACTTTTCGAATATGTCTCTCGTTTTCATCCTCATCCTTATTGAAAAGACACATTCTTCGAAGATTCTTTTATGATTTACGAACCTTTCTTTCAGTTGAATTATGAAATGGTCCAGTAACTATTAAATTTACTTAGTCTATAAAATTCTTCCATAGAACTTCTCATAGTTAGATCTGTTTCTCTGAATCTTTGTAACTCTTTTCATAGTTTCTTCAATACTCAAATTTGCTGCAACTTCTTGTGTCTGCTTATAAATTCTTCGAAATTCCTTTTCGGAATTCGCTCTAATTGTTTCCAACTCGGTAATTGCATCATCTGCGTTATTCACTGCTTCAATAAGATCTAGATATTCCTTTTGGAAGAGTCTGCACAATGGTAAACCGTAACCAAATATCAATTAAATTGTGTAAAGTGAGAGGAGAAATTCAAAATCCATGGAATTTAATAGAGGTCTGTCATCTGAGCTTGCGGAGTCATTTGATAAAGAAATTTGTTCTAGTGCTTCGAACACGAATTCGATCAATTCTATGAAATCTTCAACTGCATCGTACTTTGAAATCCATCTTGTGATATTTAATCTTTTTAAGGATTTTACACTAGTCGATATATTTGCGCTTTCTATAATTTCACAAAAAATGCGCTCTCTTTTCGGGGAACTAAAAAACTCAGCTTTTGAACGACGCCTAAGCAATTCTTTATTACTTGAATATCGCTGGCCTTAGACACTGCTAAATTAAACGAATGTGCTGCACAGTGCACATAAACTGTAGCAGGGCAACTCTTATTATGGCTCGAAAACCTTTAAACTTGCCAGACATATTTCCAGCCCCATCAATATCCTTGCCCTAATAAGAATTCACAGTTCACTCCGAAGTTCAAGTTTGTTAAAATGGTATTTGCCACGGTAAATCACGGCCCGTTAACGATTCGAGTTCGACAAACTGCAAAAAATCTTTTTTTAAACTTCCATCATCGAAGTACCTTACACACAAAGCTAATTGTTCTATATCAGCAGTTTCGTCCGCTAACAGAAAAACATTCAGCTGCATTTACTCGGGCAAGAACTTTTTTAAGTAAAACTTTGTTACAGCATTCGATAATTTCGTTTTGAATGGTTGGACTCGTATATTTATTTATTTAGTTGTTTCTAAAAAGTTGTGTAAATAGGAATCTCCCATCGCTCTGTATCTGAGGATAGCAGGGAACTTTCCCATTTTTGTGTAACTATCCTTTTCATTCATGTCCAACTTTCAACTGTCACAATGTCCTCTTAAGGCTATTTCTTCTCTTCCACACAGAATAACTGCTTGAACAATAGGTTCGAGATGTGTTCTGTTTTTTAAATTTTCTCCGCTCGATCCTTGTTCAGAGAATCAATAACAGGAGTTGCTTTATTTTTTCATTATTTTAAGAAAATCATCTGCTTTACCAATACTATCTATGTGATATTTGTTGGAAGTATGTTGTCGAAACGAATCTTTTGCTTTTTTCCAATTGTCGAATTTAATTTTTACTAACTGTCCTAGTGATTGGCCACCACATCCACCAGATTCTTAAAAAAATAATAAAACAACGCAGAATTTACAATATGCTCCTTCGTCTAATTCTGAATACACTAGCCAAGGATACTCTTCCAACCACTGAAATCGAAACCTTAGTTTTCTGTCGTTAAACTTGTCTGGAAGAGGAAATACATAATCCTTCGAAGGAACCCACGCATTCTGTATCACTTGCATTTTTTCTTCGTCGTTTAGTCTTTTATTGACGAAAGAGTGTCATTTACATGTCCTACTCCTTCGAAATGAATTTCAGCACTTCCAGAAGCACTTTTACCTGATTCACTGTGGTCGTATTTTGTTTCAATTTCAGAGACGATAGAACAGGCAAGACGCAACTTTTTCGTATCATTTTCATTTTCTTATCACCACTCTGTGTTCTTTTACGCGTAAAAATGAAGTTAATTTCGACTGAGACATCACCAATAATACCAAAAGTGAAGTTTGATATTCACAAACAAGGAGCTACATCAGTTGCAAAAGGGAACACAGTTATATTTATGTTTTAGATTTTGAATGTAATCGTTCCGTTCCTCTTCCTTGCAGAAAAATTGTTTTACTAGTAGCTTCTTCCGTAAAATCAAGCAGTTTTTACACTAGAAAAAATAAAAGAAATATGCTAAACTTTAACTTCATTAAATAGAACGCAAATCATATTTATTTTAAAATATATACGGATTGTTTTATTATTTAAAGGTATTATGATGATAAAATACGAACAAAGATAAAAATCACTATTTCCTTGTAAGATATGCACCGAATAGAGAGAAGCAAAACGGCACTTGTCTTCACTTTTTGCATTGATTTGTTAATAAATTCTGTCACGTATATACTACTACCATTGGAGATGTAAGGGAAACATAAATAATATTAATATTTTATAGATGATGTTACATCTCATTCCCGTGTAAATTGTCGCCTACTTTCCATATTACAAAACCAACAAGTCAGGCGGGGCCAGTTCGGGGGCTGTGCACATCCCCACATAGCAGAGTACATCCCTGGGACGTACCATTTAGATCCCATTAACGTCAGATTTCTCAAGCTCCCATAGCGATGTCCTAAGGACGTCCGTGGGATAACTCTGTGGGCAATACAAACAGTTCATCCCGTATGGAGGTCCCCTGGATGTCCCCCGGAAAGCCGTGCGGGATTACCTATTTTTTTATAAATTAAATCGACCTTACTATTATTATTATTTAATTAATTATAACTATACGAAGGATATGACGTAGCAAATTATCAAAGTTCGAATGAAAAGTGCTTGGATGACTGCGAAAGATCTGTGTGTGTGTTGGGAGGCGCTGTTCATCACTCTTTTGTTTTATATCGCTAATTATAGCCAGGTGGCGCAACTGTCATTCAAGACTTGTTTTGAATGTTCTGTTGTTCTTTGCTCAAATTTAAGATATTCGTGTAAAAGAAAAGATTTGATAGCTTAGAACTAATATAATTTAATTACTACGGATAGTTTAGAGGTAAGCATACGTCGGTTCATATTGTTAAGTGCATAGATATTTTAAGACAGCTAGGATATTGTGTATTTATTAATTTCACTTAAATGAGCTCGTGAAGCTGAAACTGTCATTACCTTATACCTTGAAGAACATGCTTACCTCACATTAAATGAGGGGAAAGTAACATCAAGTAAAAGCGAGAAAATTTTGTTGTTGTAACATACACGGAAAGGTCAAGACACCTGCCGTGCTCAGCATTCTTTGACGGTACACGTTCACTGAATTGTGTATTATAAAAAAAAATCCAATCTGAATTTGCTTTCAGTTTAAGGCGGTTAGGTACTGTATCTTTGGCTCAGGACGAATGGATGATGATAGATCGATAATTCAGTAGGTGATGGAAACTTAAGAGATTATGATCAGAAAGGAAAAAATAATACTTGGTAGTCATTTAACATGCACCTCCAAGAATGTAGATAACTGGTCCACCCGAAGCTAATGCACGAAAATAGTTTCGTTTAAGACTGTCGATGAACAAGAAGGCTGTAAAAGTCAGTGTGTAGGTAGCCCGTGAGAAAATTTCTAATTTCGAAATATCTGACAATGTGATTATTACAAACCACCACACAATTCGCATTCGAAAGGTCGTGGGTGTGCGCCCACCGGCCGCCCATCCTACTGCATGATGAGGTTTTTCCAGGGGTTTCCCCTCAGTCACACCAGGCAAACGCCGGGATGGTACCTACAAACAAGCTTTAGATGACTACCTTGCAACACCTTCCGGGCTGAGCCTGAGATTCCTAAATAAATTTAAGAAAAACACTACGCACATTTCAAATAGCTGCTTGGCATGTTTTGTTTGTCACGTTGTGCAAATAGTAAATTTGTTTGCTAATCCATTAATGAAAAACCACCTAGGCCTAAATATTCTAACCTAACCTAGAATCGAAATGAATACCTACCCTTCCCTGTGCGAGTTTTCGGGGTGCAGATAGTGCAACTGGACTTCAGAATTGTGAAACGTCATTTGTTCGGTCATGAACCAAAATCTTACTCTGCAAATTATGCACTACGCACACAAATGAATTATAAAAGTGTTTTTCTATTTTCCACACTCTACTATTTACATGCATTGCATGACCGCAATATTTTCGTTACCTTTGTCTACGATTTATGGCAAACTATTTATTTTACCTTTCCATGCACCCACTATAGCCAGTTAGGTAGTCCGTGACAGGATAGAGAAAGTCAGGTTAGATTTTTTAATCATTACGTATTCTTGCTGCTACCACAGGCTATTATAAGTTGCTATTCCATTTACGCACCAATCAAATTCCCCGACCGTGATATTTATGTTCACTTTGTTTCTGATTTATGGAACACTATTTTGTCCCGAATGTTATTTACGCACCCACTACAGGTTAGTGTATGCCTGAGAAAAGTCCGGTTAGATTATTTTTTGTCTTGTTAGAATGGGTTGAATTATGTTATGCCTAGTTTCTAACCTCTTGTGCATAATTACTAATGAAATTGTGGTTTTTTGGTGACCAACTTTTTTTCTTGGTTAAGGATAATGTAAAGTAACAATCTCCAACACGAAACTGCAGCACTATCTCCGTATATGTCTAATGCATTTTTATCGTTTCACGAAATTTAAATGCTTCTACTACAAAATCCAGTCTAGAGAGTTCTAGCTTTTAGGGAAGAAAATTCATAACCAATTCAAGATATCCCTGGGACGTCATTTTGCT
>JAGDQP010027109.1:7500-25302 GCA_022664845.1 Lepisma saccharinum
ATAATAATAATAATAATAATAATAATAATAATAATAATAATAATAATAATAATAATAATAATAATAATAATAATAATAAAGAATAGGTCAAGTTTAGCCGACCTCAAGGAGTGTTAGTAAATTATCCTTTTTTAAAAAAAATAATACAAACTAATGTCTTAGGAATTTACACGTAATTGTATATCATTTTAAAAAGCCCTAAAAATGCTAATTAACTTTTGCATTGCATTTCCCAATTCATTTCGTAACTCAGTCAAAGACCAGCCTGAAACAAAATATTATTTTCTTTTTCAAAAAATAATTTTTTACAAATATCTTTAATTGACTACATTAAGAGCAAAATGCCTAAGAACAGAACTTTTAGATCTATTTACGACCTTTCATTAAAAAAAAAAAAAAAAGAACGTCTCGATCGGGTGAAAAATGGATGAGAAATTTGCAATGAAAGATATACGCTTCCGCCATTTTGAATCCAATATGCCGGGTAAGGGTCTTAAGATGAGTCATGTGACCAGTTCTACAACACCTGAAACAAGATTGTGAAGTGAAAATGAGGGTACATGTAAGTGCACACGAAACCGGGAGTGGCTAATACCTGACTAATACCGGAATGGTTTAATACGATATTCCCAATCCCATTTGTGCTTTTTTATGTACTTTTTAAAAAATATAGTAGTAATTAATCGAGTTGTGTGTAATATTTGAACGTAATAACTCAGCGACTTGTCGTTTTTATGTTATCTAGGTCTTGTAGTTAATTTGATTTGGAAGTATTGTATTTATTTACAACTCTAGAATTTACGTTATTAAAACTGTATTGCTTTTCTCAAGGGACTACTGAAGGCATTGCTGCAATTGAGTACATAATGGAACACATTGCAAAAGTTACCAATAAAGATCCTTTGGAGGTTCGTCTTGCAAATATTACATCAGATTTCATTCCGAATGGATTTACAGAAAATCCAATTCCTAAAATGATTGAGGATCTTCTGAAATCTGCAGACTACGAAGACAGAAAGAAACAAGTTGCTGAATTCAATAAGGTGTGTTTTAATTTATGCAATTTCCATGACAAATATGCAAACCCAACTTTCTTTTCAAAGTAAAGTGGGGAGATAAATGCCACGCTTGATAAACTTTCCTTATAGGACATGGAAAAGAAACCTTTGTCTGGATATCGATGTTGAGAGCCTTTCTTAATACAAAACATGCACGGGGGCTGCAGCACTAATTGTCTCCTTCATCCTTAGATGATAGTTATAAATTATAGTTTATAAAATATCATTTTTCAATTTACCACAAGAGTCAACACGTTCTAAGAGCACATACCTGGTACCACGTTCCTGTTATGCACAGTCATTTTCAAAGTAAAGTCCTTGGAATTCAATGTAGGGGTACCAGGGCTGATGCTGCTGGAAGGGCTTTTGGAATTTATGGGCTGGAATCGACCGTAGGCCTTCGTCCCTGAAGAAATCTCCTCCTCCGATCGGAATCATTTCCCACGCAGCTGTTGTTTCATACGACGGGCCTTCTCCAACCTGCATACTTCCCTAACCTCCCCTGCGAATTTTTCTGTTCCGTCATCCATATCTGGTCGTTGGGACGACAGCGTCGGAGGCGCTACGGTCGATTCCAGCACATAAATTGCAGCAGTTATACGGTGCTGTCAGCGCTGCATTTAGGCTCAAGGACATTACTTTGAAAATGGATGTTCATAAGAGGAACATGGTACCAGGTATGTGCTCAAAAAACACTCAGTCTTAGAACTTATTGACTCTAGTCAGTACTGCATGATAATTACAGTTAATTACAGAAAAATATCAGTAAGGACAAATCGCTTCTTTCGAAATTTCTGGTCTTTGTTGACTTTGGCTGCTAAATATGGTTTTCAGCTGTGTGAAAATTATTACATATTATTTAAACACGCTTGTATAAGACAAATATACAGTACAGTAAGTTAGTTAAAAATAGTTAAGCTAGCTAGCTAGTTTTAAGTAATTTAAATGGTTTTGGTACCTCGAAATATTTCAAGATAATAAAACATTCTTTACAGTAACCTTTAAGGGTCAGTTCTACAATCGACCTCTAAACTTCTAGTCAGCGCTAAGTTGAGGCCAAACTCTCATTTTGCGTACTCTCATTGGCCAAAATCAGACTTGGCCTCAAGTTAGCGCTGACTAGAAGTTTAGCGGTCGATTGTAGAACTGACCCAAAGTGACCTACAGTACTGAAGGTTGAAAAAACCCTTAACTACGTTGATACATAGAGAATGCAAGTAGGTTATGGGTTTGCGCCTCGTTTACATTAAAAAATAAAACAACATCGAGGAAGTCATACATACAATTCATAATACCTACCCACATCTGAGCAAACTAGGTCAATACAAAATATATTTATGCAGAAATGTTCAGATATAATAAAATTAAAATTATCCGTTCCTAAATATGAACCTTATTTTGAGACCATAATAACTTGTTTGGGCTCAATTATAGCATAACTCTGTGTACTAATAAAGCCTTCTTTTTCAACCGACATCAAACAGAAAAAAATTATGAATTTTATATTTGTGTACACTCATATTCACAGAAAATGGCCAATGGTAATGTTTCTCAGAGACGATTTCTGCATGTGGGAATTGAGGAGCTTCCTACACTTAAAATAATTAGATATAATAATTAACTCTCTCGCTCATGAAAAAGAAGGTGACACTTATGGATGTAGAAAATTTAGCTAAATACGAGATACGCGAATTGGAACTCTGGATAATGGAAACTAATGTATTGCCACCAGGCAATAAATATCGAAGATCAAATAGACTGAAAGGAAAATGTTCCTGTATATGTTGTTTTTGTTATAAGCTTGATTATACTACTATTTGAGCAGGATTTTAAACTACTTAATATTCAGCCACCGTGGTATAGTTGTTACAGATGACGACTCCGGATGGTTACTGGAGAAACAAATGGGTTTCAGCTCTGCTGCACGACATTCTCCCCGACATTTACCGGGACTTTCCTTAGTTTTACCAGGCGAATTTTAGAGAGACCACTTTCGTGATGAGTAGCATAGTATGTTTGTGCTCCCGCACTGTGCCTCGGGTACCAAATCTGGCGTACTTTGTCCACATTAATAGTAGGCACATCCTTTGTAGTTGATTGCTCGATTTTGACAAGTGTCAAAAGTCAGCTCTACAAAGTCGGGGTGAGGTGATGAGGGTAACATGTATTTGAAGGACTTGAAATTCCTACACTTTATTAAAAAAAAAGTACGGCATCGTATTCATCTTGAATAAAGAAAAACACAATTTTCTGACAAGGCTGATTGTACTTTAATATAAAAAAAAATAAAGTGTAACAGTTTCGGATGTATCTCCACCTCCTTCTTCAGTCTGCATTCTACAACTAAACATAAAAAACTGACTTAGAGTCAGTTCTACAATCGACCGTTAAATTTCTAGTCAGCGTTAAGTTGAGGCCAACTCTCATTTTGCGTGCTCTCATTGGCCAAAATCAGACTTGGCCTCAACTTAGCACTGACTAGAAGTTTAGCGGTCGATTGTAGAACAGACCCTTAAGCAAACAAGAAAGGATATCACCTTTTACTTTCCACCAGATACTGACCACTGATTGGTTTCTGTTTTCTGAGGAGCAGAGACAAATTCGTTATAAATTAGCATTAAAAAGTCCTTTGATCAATTTTCGATCAAAAGTTGTTTTGGTTTTCAAACAGTTTTATTTTGGTTACAAATATGAAATCCATAAAATCCTTTACTGAAGAAAATAATTCATATTCATGTTCAGTCGCAAAATTTTTTATTTGATATCCCATGTGACCTACTTTATAAACCTACATTATTCAGTCGTGCTATTTCGGGCCTTCAGGCCCTCAATTTTGACTGGCGATTATCTTAATAATTACTGTTGCTTTGGATCAAGGTAAGTAGTTCATTGCCGGGTTTGAAGTAAGAGTGAGTTTTAAACATTTCTCTCGCAACGTGAGGGCTGTTTTGAGAAAAAGAAAAAAACTTTTACCAATTTCCAACCAAAATGGCTGCTATTTTGGTGTAGAATTCGTTTTATTTTTCCGGAAGATCGCTATAAAGTTGATTTAAACTGTACGAAATAAAAATAAATTGGTACCCAAGGAAAAGGGGGTGTACGTGGAACCCACTGGCTTCTGGACCACAATGATCTAATGACACCGTCTTAAACTGGCGAACTATGCGAGGAACATATTAGATTGGCATTTTCGAACAGTTCCCGTGAACGGAATTTGTCGTATTTTGAGTATGTTATATGAGAAGGGATGTTGTGTGCAAGAATTTGCTTTGTTCCAATTAGTTCTGGGTATCACACCATATTTTCCTATTTCTACTGAACTACTGGTACATTCCCGTTCATAACGTTACTGAACTTCAGTAGAGAACGCTTATAAATACACGGTAACAACCAATATCTATAATTTGTTCACCTTAAATCAGTTAAGTGCATGATACAAGTACTGCACTTTTGTGAATAAATTGAAGGGTATGAGGCAAGAACATGGTAACCCACAATGTTAAACTTTTAAGAAATTCGATTTTTAGTGCTGCACAAGTCATTTTCATTGGCTGGAAGCTGATTTTTCAAGTAAAGCTATACATAAAGGCTTAAAATAATTGTACCAAATCAAAATAACGAATTTTTATTTTTCATGCTGCTGTGTGCGTTAGCATGTTTTATTATTTATACCATAATATTCGCTACCTAAGTCACTCAAGAATAAATCTTTTCACTGAACTCGCTGTAAGAAATGTTTAATTTACAAATTCTTTTCCTTTTTAGTGGCAAGCTGGTATACTGCTCCTCGTTTCTCGCCATCTTAATTGTTGGTTACCATCTTATGAATCCCAAAATGTTACAATAGGCTTACCATAAGTAAATATTGCTGCCATCTGCCAAGTCGGACAACATTAAACGACGCCGTATGATTCCTTTCCATCAGGTGCTGAATAACTCAAAGATAAACATTTGTGGGTTACCATGTTTTTGCCTCACACCCTTCAATTATCTGATTACAATATAATTATTTTGGTCATTCTCTTTTGTTTTAGACTAATAGATGGAAGAAACATGGATTAAGTATTGTTCCAATGAATTATCCATTAGACTACCCACCATTCAACTATAACGTCCTAGTTTCGATCTATCATGAAGATGGAACTGTCTCTATATCACATGGAGGAATTGAAATGGGACAAGGCATTAACACAAAGGTACTTTAGTTAAGGATCAGTTGAAGATCATAGTAAATAATTAAATGTTCTATGATCGGTTGATAAATGTGTGTGGTAATATTTAATAGATATTTCCGACTCTTTTGTATTGCAATGAAGAATGTTAAACTATACATCAAATACAAATAATGGAAATTAAGTTTTCCAATTTTGATATCACAATTAATTTGGCCAAATTTTGAAACTGTATTTGCCATTTTACAATGAAGTACAGATACAAAGTTTTTCATCGTCTAGAGCAGTCGCACAGTGAGAACGATTCCTAAAAAGCTGGCCAAAAGTACAAAACTCTAGTAAATGATCTCAAAATCTGTACTCGGTTTTTTTAGGTGATTCATAAGCAGTCGCTGATTATGAATCTGAAGTCCGAGTTGCAAATTGTAACCCTCTTCATTCCGTATTGACAACCTCTATTCGTAAAACAGCCTGTATATCATGTTACAATCAAGATACATATCATTTTCATGTTTTTTCGGGTCGCTGATTACGAATCTGAAGTCAGAGTTGCAAAATTGAACCCCCTTAACAAACATTTTAACATTTTAGCGTATACTTAAATGATATTTTCTTAAATGAAATATTACATTGTTTTTTTATAAATAATTCCTGATTAGATGTAAATTTAGTAATAATTAATAAATATATTTGCAAATGCTTTGTTATATAATAGCGGAATTATGATAAAATTAATTTGTGAAAAATTAGTTCTTATTAATTATAACCATAAATCCATTTATTGTATTAAAAATGTAATTACAAAATAGAACTGGTTTTATCGTCAGGCGATAAATTTATAGATGCATCAGTGACTTCTGATGTCGAACATTCTGAACTTGAAACATCGTTTTGTTCATCTTCTTGACTAACTCTCACTAAGTTGAAGCCAATAGCAAACTAACAACTTCAGTTAACAAGCCTCTCTCTTTCGCTCTCTCTCTGTATATATATCAGGCATGCACACACACGCACACATATACAAACGTACACACTTATCCCATGTCTTCCAATTTCTCTTCTTTTGAGGTTAGATTTGTGAAAAACAACATTCCCCTGTCGAATTTTAAATTCTGAATTTGAATTGTATTTATGGCCTTTAGGCATCTAAGGCTCAGGCCGGGATACGGTAGGGGAAAGTATTCGGGAAGGTATCGGCCAGGGCCTATGTTGAAGGCACCATTCCGACACTTGCCTGGTATGACTGAGGGAAAATCCTGGGAAACCTCAACCAGAATGGTCGGCTGGTGAGATCGAACCCACGACCTCCCGAACGCTACGCCAACTTCCCTTGTCGTGTATCAAAACTTGGCAAAAGCCATGTCACAACTTTTGTTATTATCTCCTGATCATTTTTTAAAACAAAAATCGTGCATCTGGAGCTATTAGGAGACAAGATATCATCCTGTCTTTTATCTATCCATCCCAATTGTAAACTGCAATTTGCATGGAAGAAATGGCGCAGCAAAAATAACATCTTTACGTCCTTCCCTTCCTGTCCTAGAAGGACTACGCTGACAAATATTATAACAAAAGTAATTGAATCCGTTCTTTACAATTTGAGGTCACCATAATGCTTCTAGATCACTTTTTCCATGAGCCATGCTGTCCCATCTAAGGGACAAAAAAAAAAACGATAAGTTCCCCTCTCCTCCCTCTTCGTGGGATATCAGAGAAACATAAAATGTATGTCAACATTTAGCTAGTTTCTTTACGAACCTCTTAAGAGCAAAATCATCCTTACATCTTTATAAGGTAGGGAAGCTATGGCGTCTCAAAACTATGGAGAATATATGCCCATTAGCCGTTTAACATGTATTTTCCTCAAGAGTCCAAAAGACCGCACATAGTATGTGTAAAGGTTTTTAATTGCAAGAAAACGGTGCTTCAAAAAGTAATTGAAAATATAAGTATTTCTTAAAACACTGAAAGAAACGAAATAACAAAGTTACAATGTAATATCAACATTACTTTTAATTTCATTAAAGCATGAAATTTTGTGGGGTCCAAATGGACCCGAATACAGAAGTAGGGTTAAGTAATCAGGTAACTTGAGAAATTTTTCTGTTAAAATAAATTAGAAACTCCATACTTAGCTATATAAGGAGTGACGAATAAGGCTTCTTGCTCTGAGTAGCAAATTTTAGCACTTTGTATTTATTTGTTTCCAGGCAGTGCAAGTTTGTGCATACATTTTTGGAATAGATGTTCATTTGGTAAATGTAAAACCAGGAAACACCATGATCAACCCAAATGGTGCAGTGAGCGGAGGGTCAGTAACAAGTGAACTGGTTTGCAAGGTACTGTTCAACAGAAACTTCAATTCTTGTATTATGTGATAATGTGTAATACTAAAGTACAATTATATACTTCCCAAGGACTACAAATGTTTAATATTGCCATTTCACTCTGTAAGAGAATTAGAATTGTAACATATTTGTGCCTCCACGTCTGGAAGATTATTCCCTAACCATTAACCTGACTTTCAAATTGTTTCAATTAGAAATGTCAAATTAGCTTAAGAACTGTTAAGCTTCGTTGAACCAGATTATCAAGCCGAGCTTTAATTAAGATTCAATACTCACTTGTTAGCTTCCTGATTTGAAAATGTTCCTATCTTCGTGATGTCCCTAATTTCGTGATGAAAGAAATTTGGCCATCCTACACTTTTGTCCTCACTGAGAATCTTTGAGCTCAACAATAGCATGCCAAACTTACTAGGCCAACTAACGCTTGTCAGCTGTTCACAGTTTTACAAAGGAAGTGCATTCTCAAGAGCAGTTTACCAGGGCCAAGTAGAATGCTTACCCTGAAGGATAATGGCCATAATAGCAGCAAAAGGGGGACCGGACCTCATATTGACAACAGAACTATAGCGACGGGAGCACCAGTAGTTGGCGTCCGAACACTTCTGACAATTTATTGTATTTATTTTGAAAATCTAACTACATGCCAATTAATCACTTACAGCTGACATATTTTAAAATATATTACAGGGTGTTCAAATTTGCTGTGAAACCCTACTTGAAAGAATGAAACCAGTCAAAGAACATATGAAGGACGCCAAATGGCCAGAGTTAGTTGAAGCTTGCCATAGGAACGCCATAGATTTATCAGCTCGCCACCTGTAAGTATTGGTTCGAATATTGTGTATCTCGAAAAAAAACATTTCCTTAATAACAAAACATATATGTCTTGAAACGTAAATGCACACTGAATTAAAAATATCCTTTTGTTGTTAATGTGCAGACAATTCTTGACAAACTCTCTTTTATCTGACGAATTTTAGGAGAGAAACTGTAGTTACTCTATCTTTTCTTTGTCATCAAGCAATTAGATTTAGTCAGTGTAGCATTTGTAAGATTTTCAGTAGGGAAATACTTCTAATGGAGGTTGTAGTTTTAGCTTTGAGTATAGAAAAGGAAATGTCGTGAGTTCAAGTCCCGGTACTGTTGACTACATCTTCTGATGGTGATCCCTGATTCACACCGGACAAGTATTTCAGTAGTTTTATGAAGACCAGAGTAACGTTCTACTCACATTACTGTTTAAAACTGTATCTTTTAGAGTACAATGAATTCCACGTACTCTTCGCGAACTTCGTGGTCCACCAGTGAAAATTTAATGAATTTTGTATTTCGGGGCCTTTTTAGTAGCTAATGACTTCGGCCCGTCTCAAGTCCATTAGCTGTTAAGTCTCTAAAAATCCACAAACATCCAAGTCCCCGCCGGGATGCGAACTCGGAACCTTCGAGTCGCTGCTGGCTTGGCGTCTCAACCCACACGACTACCCGTGGGCCATCAGTTATTCAAAAGCTAGCCCAGAAACCAGCAAATGAAAGACAAATAGTGGTTTTTGACAAGCGCTAGGAAAGGACGAGAAACTAAAAGCCGTTGTACAAATAATGAATTTTTCCGTAAAAGTAAAATTTCAAACGTCATTTGCAAGAGTTAAAAAATTTAGACAATCTTACAATTTTTAATTTTCAACCTGAAACTTATGCTAACGATTTTCTAGCTAACATTTAAGTCATTTAAACAATGAATTACTCTTTATATAATTTCACACCACTGCAAAATATGATGCATATAATATTATATATATAATATTATATCCCCGTACAGTCACGGAAAAAGGTATTACGGGAACATAACATTTAGTTTTCTAACTTAAATTTGCGGGCTGGATAGGCGCTTTCTGCCTAAGGCTATCACTTGCAGTTTCTCAGGCATGTCACAACGTAGGAATACCTATAAGTGTCTGGCCCATAAAAAATAAGTTAAATGAAAAACAAAATTATATGTTAACGCAATACCTTTTTCCCTGACTGTACGTGGGTTTCAGTTTCACATCTCCTGGCCGAATTTGTTCGTCTTAGCAGACAACCACTATTTCGACTTTCAAGTCAACATCCTTGTACATGCACAGGTTTTGTGGGACTTCACTTCGTGCGCCGTTCACGACGTGTGTGCATCGCACAAGGGATATATTTACATTTATCATTCTGCCTTTCATATAACATGTAGGCACTCACTCCTAATTAAAACTTGCCTTTTACTTTTCTTCTCTTTACATCCTTTAGGGTTGGTCCAAACAAGGACAAAGTAGCCAGTTACGATATTTGGGGAGCAACACTTGCAGAAGTAGAAGTTGATATGCTAACAGGAGAATCCATGGTGAGTCCAATGTATTCGTCGTCCTGAGCCAAAGTTGCCTAAAAGCCTTACAAATTAAATTCAAATTCAAATTCCAATGTATTCGAGACTTTAACAGATCTCACAAACTTTCATTTCAGTTTATGCCAATTCTATTAACTTAATATGTTTTTTCACAATAAATGTTTTAATCCATTATTAGCGGTTCAAATAGACTCTACTTTTATTTTCTTGCTGATTCTTAATGTTGTTAGTTTTGTTTGCGTGTGTATAAATTTGTGCACCAGAGTTTACGAATATAATAATTTTAGCCTATCTATATTTCTGTGAATACATTAGGCCACATTCATGCTTTACGATGTCTACAAAATAGAGCTAAATGAGTAGTTAACATCTAATGAAATTTTTTGAAAACAGTTCATTCAGTACTTCACTAAAGAAGTCAGAAGTGAAGGTATAGTCAAGGACTTCAGTCTGTAGAAGTTGTAGGAAATATTGTAATCATGGAAACGGTATTCCAACACGTTCAATTTAAATTGATCCAGTCGTTCTTACGTACAACGTTGTATACAAGCGATTGGAAATTTAGTCTCGTTACCACGGAAATTGTAAATAGTTTTACATTCTAATGTAATTGAAACCTTGAGTGTATAGTCCTACATAATCGTACTAAGTTTGAAGGCAATTGATTTAACCGTTCTAAAATGATGTATGAATATAACTATTAAGAAATTAGTCTCTTTACCATGGTAACGGTAATTAGTATAACAGTATAATATGTCTGAAGTGTTAATAGAGCTATCCTCTTACCAAGTTTCTGTTAACAAACGTAGCAATATGTGTCTAATATTTAGGAGTCATTACCACCGAAACGATAATCAACATATCATTCTAATATTTAATATATGTGAAATATGAAGTTCACTACGCTGTAATATATCTTCACACATGACACATGGCACATGATCATGTTTCTAAAGCTTGTCTCGTTGCTATGGAAACGGTCAACAGAAGATTTTGTAAAATAGCTAAAATATGCATTGTATTCTCCTGCATCATTATATTATCACTATTTGGAACCGATTCAACCATTTCTATATCATGCTCGAATATATATTTAATAATTGCATCCTGTTGCCATGGAAACAGTAAGTAGTTCACTCCAATATGGTCAAAGGCTTAAAGGCTAGAGCCCTATGTAATTGTACCGAGTTTGAAGCAATTTGTTTTACCGTTTTACATGATACCGTACACAATTAAAACATCTAATAAATAAGTAGTGTTACTGTGGGAAAGTTAAGAAGTTCAGGAATTTAGAGTTGGTCACTCTATCACCTTAACAATTTTGGTGAGAATTGGATAAGTGGTTCTAACGTGATGCCTGAAAATGTGTTTTCCTTGAGGTACCGTTACCATACAACATACGCCAATCATAAACCTTTAGAACTTTCCCCAATATCACCACTACCAATGTGAGAAAATTGGTAATAATAATAATTATAATTGGTAGTGATGAAAACTACGAAGTGATCGTATAAGAACTTTGCCTTAAGAATGGTTTCCTATGTCAATTTATAAATAACATCAATCATTCCTACATAATGCTCGAATATGTGTGTAATAAGGGAGTCACCATGGAAACCGTACATCTTTCGGCATTCTAATATGATTAAAGACTTAAGGGTATTGCTATACACCGTTATGTGAAAACTGACTGCAATCGGGTCATCCTTCCTATATAATGCTCGAATAAATGTTTAATAATTGAGTCTCATTACCTTAGGAATACTAATAAGCTGAAAGCTTTGGTACCACTACATCATGGAGAATTGTCCCTTCTATCACCATACCTATTGCATAGGAAGTAGGTCCAGCCATTCTAACGTAATGCGTGAAAATGCGCAACCATTGCCACGGAAACCATGAACCCATCTCAAATCTTTAAAATCTCCACAAGCACAACCACTACCACTGTGTGAAGGTTTATGTGAATCTGTCCATAAAACTGGGAGAAGTATTATTTGAAACAAGTACAAAGTGAAAGTATAAGAGCTGAGTATCGCTCAGCTCAATAAATTTTATTTAGATTGCGTAATTGTATTTCGAATTTAGATTTTTTATTATTTTCAGAAATTTACGGTATATTGTAAACGAAATGGTGTACTGCACCAGATCTTCTCAATCCTGAGCTTAGGATTCAGGTTTAGAACCAAAGCAAGATATTTTTATTTCGAGACCAAAGCTTACACTTCTTTTGAGAGTATACATTTCTTGTACCCAAGTTCTTGCAAACCTAACACACTCTTCCAGGTTAGCTAATCGTGAGAGCAAGCATATGTCGTTTAAAATTATGAATTCGATTAGATTGGCCAGTTGAGAATGATATATACTGTGTTGAAATTAATACGTTCCTCGCCCATACATAGTTCAGAAGTTTAAACATACCTTCTTCCAATTGCGGAATACTCTCTAGTAAAAAAAAAAGCTTATCATGTCTTTATGAATTTCTTTAATGTTTCTTGATATTTTGGTCATCACATAACATTGTTTTGATTTCTAAAAACAGATTACGAGAGTGGATCTCATAGAAGACGCTGGAAAGAGTCTGAGTCCTTTAGTAGATATTGGTCAAGTGGAAGGAGCTTTTGTCATGGGTATTGGATATTGGCTTACTGAACAACTAATTTATGAACCTAACACGGGTGAATTACTCAATACTCGTTTCCAGGTATAGTATATAATTTAAGTATATCCTTTTTCTAGAATGAAAGGAATATCAGTTTTAATATTACAGGAAGTATCTACGGTTTTAAATAAGAGTTTCAGTACTGAAAACAAGCCAACACACTTTAGTTTAATTCCTGGGTCAGCTTTTTCCCTCTCATATTGTTACTGCTTCGGTTCCTTTCTGGTTTATCCCTACTCGCCCTTCTTCTGTAGACCTATTTCATCCATTCATGTATTCCTGATTTTGTTTTAGCGTTTTTTCGTCAAATTACACCCATATTTTATGCATTGCACTATAAAACAAGATAAAAAGTGCATATATTTGTTCCATATTAGTTTTCGAATTATGTAAGTTACGGAGTGATATTTACTAAGAAAGTCTGTGATGATTGATGGATTTTATATTGTATTTCGATGTATTTTACTACCTGCGCGTTTTATATGCATAAATTATGTAATCATTTCTAATATATGTAACCATTACTCCTGGTCAAAAATCAACCTTAAAAAACTGTATATTTGATATTCAAAATTGTGCATTTTATATGCACAAGCGTTGAAATCAATATCCATATGTAAAATCTCCGCAAGGAAACATTTAAGTTTAGAATCATTGTAAAAATCGTAAACAGCCTTGATAGACCAAAAATACTCCAAGCAAAGTACATTGATGACAACACACTTCTTTTGGAAATTTCTACAACAACTTTCATTCTTCGGAAATATGGAAGAGCACCCTGCACCAGCAAAGATGACTCTTTTTCTTGGACTTCTATTACAACGTCTAACCACTTCATCTAAAGTTAGTACACGCACGCCTAAAAAAACGGGGGAAAGATTGAACTCTTCTAAGAGCGTAAGTTGTCTGGCCAAAGAGCACTTGTTAAGTAGAAATCAATCATTATAATACAATCAAAAGATAACCAACTGTCCTTTGGTTAAGTCTCCCATTTTTAAAATGACAGGCATATATATATCAGTCAACATTTTTAAATTGACAGTTTGTATAAAATTAATTCATTGCAATTTGTTTAATTTATCTCTCTGTTATTAAGCAAATATTCCGCATCCCTGTAAGATACCTATATCTTTGCAGTATTCAAGTTTCTATTTATTTGTCAATTGTAAAAGTAACTTACTATTCTTAGTAATAAATCTTCATACCACCTAGTTATTCATTAAGTTATCTTAAACTTTTGTCCCTTCGGGTGCCATATTTATAAATGAGTGTATTGTGACTGTTTACTTGGAGTTTATTTTTTTGACCAAAGACATCCATATATAAATTTACAGAAAAGGATAGGAAAAACAGTAGTTCCATTGTTTTTAACAATGAAATAATTTTTTTCTTCATTTTTTTATTTAAATCTATAATTTGAATTAAATAAATATTTAAAAGTTTTAAATTCAACTTTTGATTGTTACAAACCATAAATATTTAAATCTAATGTTTTAAAGCAGATTAAAGTGATATTATTAATAATTTAATGAGTAGGTTCTGCAAAATAAAAAGTGTAATACGTAAGATATGGATAAATACAACTACAAATAGTAGTATTAGTAATAGAAGTTGTAAAAATAGTAGTTATAGTATTATTTGTAGTAATTGTAGTAGTAGTAAATGTTGTAGCAGTAGTTGTTGCTGTTGTAGGACAAATAGCACCTCCGCCTTATGTTCCAAAAAACATAACTGAAGCTCTGGCAAAGTCTATTTGTGCTTGAATAATGGTTCGAAGAAACATTTGTCTCAAAAAAGGTATAGTAAATGGGATAATAGTTGAAATTATTGATATTCCATGGCCGTTTCCTTATCAGGATCAACTGCAAGAGGATGATTTGCCAGAAAGGATTAGTGTGCCCCTTGATGAAAGATGTAGACAATCTGGAGGAACGAAAGATGTAGACAATTTCCCCTGTGGAACTAAATCTGATGGCAAAGAAAAACATATTATATGTCGAAAGCAACAGCCGGTTACTTTAGCGTGGTCTAAAACTGTTCATAAATCTCAAGGTTTGACTTTTCCTTAAAGTATTGTCTATCTCGGCTATAGGAATCAAGCCTGAACTGCAATGGCGTATCTCATACTTTGTCGATTTCGAACTTCAGAGAACAGTCGAATTCTTCCAGAGTTTTCTGAAGAGTGTCTTCCGAAACAACCACAAATTTCTTCAGGTATATGTAAGCCAACGATCTCCAACTAAAGATTGAAACACTATCTCCGTATATGCCTAGTGTATTTTTATCGTTGCATGAAATTTCAATGTTGCTCCTACAAATTCAAGCCTAGAGAGAAATGGCCGACTTGAACATTTGTGGGGGAATTCCAATGAGCGCTTAAGGTTGTAAATAAACTTGTTTCTAATTCAAATAACATAAGGATCTTGGAAACAAAATCAGGTTTCAAGAAAATACAACGCGTGGCTGAGCGAAGACTAACTTACAATTAATTTTCAAAAGTACATAGTAATTAATAAACGAACATTGAAATATGCAGTTGAGAATCTTGCAGTACCGGTAAACAGCTCTGAGGTGATAGCGTGGAAGTCGTGTAGCAAAACGGTGTCTCCATCGATGTATCTTGTGGAATTAAAATGAAGATTATGAGGGGCGAGACCTGGTGTCTCGCTCTTTTAAATTCTCGGATACATGACATGCGATATTGAAAAACACAGGTCAATCACATGAGGCTAGAAGAGTCTCAACTTCATAAACGTCATCTTTACGTCACAGGACCTTCAGCGAAGACCTCACGCAGTCTACTGGTTCAGCAATATTTCACTGATCGTATGTTTCAAATATTCGGAAGCGTTAGTCTTCGCTCGAGTTGTCGTCTTTATTTCCTAGTATACATAATTACTTATTCTTCCCCAATCTTACAATATCATAGCTTTTCGTATTACATTTTTTTGATCTTGATGATAATATTATACAGTTGAATAAAATATAATTTTCATCTTAATTTACAATCCTTATGCGGTCATTATATATATTAATTGGATCAAATTTGGTTTGTGCACTAAAGTCAAAAACAAGCATAGAGTTCCTGATTTAGAGTTAGGTTAGGCAAAGTTAGGTTATGTTACTATTCTTTTAATTTCTTATTTACATTTATTAAGTGTTTGTGACGTTTATTTGCAATTGTAACAAGAACATTTTGTTACTTTGATCGCGATTTTCTTACTAATAAGTACTAAACCTTGACAAATGTACTTCAGAAATTAAAAGACCGAACTACACTTCATAATGGAGATGTAATCTACCTACTAAGCCGCAAATATATTTAATAACTTAATGTTTATCGAATTCACTGCTCAAGTACATGAATACATATTTAACCTAATCTAACATACCATAATCTTATCTAACCCAACCCAAATATTGGAACATAGCATTACCCAATCAAACCATCAAACTACTAATCACAATGACAATGTGACCTGCGCACTAAGGTGTCATTAGAAATACCGTAGTAACTTAATATTTATCAAATTTAAAGCTCAACAACATGAACACAGTCATATTCACACCTATGTAGAATATCGTGACCAAAGTGACAAAATTTTCTTGTTACAATTTCAACTAAACGTCAAAAAAAATGTAAATCAAAAAATTGAAAGAATAATAACATAACCTAACTTTACCTAACCTAACATAGTTCAAAATCAGGAACTCTATGCTTGTTTTGGATTTTAGTGCACAAACCAATCTGATCTTATTTTTTTATATTCTTTGTTATGTCCATGAAAGTGTTTTGTGAGATCATTTTGCAGATCGAGTCTTTCTTACAGCATTGAATGTGTTTAAATTTAAAAAAATATGTATAGCACACAAATCTCGATCATCTTCTGAGACAACTGATGTAAATACTATAGTATTGCAGCGCTTATCTGAAGGTGGCCTTACTACTGCTCATATGACATTGTATATGTCTAACAAGTAAACTTGTAAGTAGTTTATACTGCATGCGCATAAACTATTACAAAACAGTGACAGAAAGTTTTGTTCAACTTTGTTAAGTTTGTTTAACTAATTTGTTGAAACAGTTGTATGTTAAATGTAAATAATTTGGAACAATCATTTCATAGCTGACCATAATAGCTATATTTTGTTCACAATTTACTGACATTATAAAAAAAAAATACAAAACAATTTAGCAATAGTAAATGTACCTCCTGCTGTTGTTATTGTTGAAAACTTACACAGTAAAAGACGGTTTCCTAAAATTGAGAAATAAGTTCTTATCTGTGCACCGACAAAACAATTTTCTTAGAAATGTGATATCAGCATTCACATTCAATTTGAAATGAGAACATAACTGTTTGGAAATAAGATCACTGATCTTTTAAACAGTCACGTACTCATTTCAAATTAAATGTGAATGTTGATATCTCATTTCTAAGAAAATTGTTTTCTCGATGCACAAACAAGAACTTATTTTTCAATTAATTTTTTACCGTGTATTTTTACGTTTTCTACTTATAACATTGAAATATAGTGGTATAGATAGTTATTTTATATGTTTAAATACTCTTAATTAACGTTATCATACTCTTCAGGTTTTAGAAGAAATGAGTAATGGAACGACTATCAACTGAATATTGTATTTTGATATTCCAGATATACAATACTCCCACCAGCAAGGATATTCCAGCAGATTTCAGAATTACCCTTAGAAAGAATGCTCCTAACCCATTTGGGGTTTTAAGATCCAAAGGTACGTGCATACAAATATCTGTTGACTTGTTACATATATTTTTACTTATATAGATCAAACCATGAATAAACTAAATACCTGTGGATTTTTGTGTAAAAGTACATAAAAATACGAACCTTGTAAAATCATGCACTATGCGGGAAGGGTTTTTTAGTTTCTGAGATAGATTTAAAAGTAGTTTTATGTCCAGTCAAAATGGTGGATTTGGAGAAATATTTTTTCGTTTACTTTTTTCATACCTTGTGCTTACTAAAATTCTGCTTTCATTATACCAGGTGTGTAAATATGAAACCGGAATTTGTGCATAGACGGCGTTAACTGTCACTGTGGTTACCGTAAAACTGCGTCCTTGGCGCCACTTGCTTGTTTTGACTGCTGATAACGATTTGCAACTCACAACCAGACAAGTTTCATGTCATAGTGTAGTGTTTAATA
>JAGDQP010027110.1:7379-25301 GCA_022664845.1 Lepisma saccharinum
CTTCTTTGGGTTTATGCCTCAGAGAAGTAGGATGAAGTTCTGCACCAACCAGTGTTACGCATCGCAACGTGCAGCGATTGCTTTCTGTGAGAGTCCGTAAACATTTTTAGTTGCGCAATGCGTTTTGTGGGATCCCTGCATCGGCCTGATTTTACATCCACGCAGTCCATCTGGATCCGCTTGACAGAGAATCAAGTCGACCCGGCCTGGTCGCCGACAAAACTGGATGCCGAACACTATCTCCATAGACCTCATAATATTATGAGCTCTATGCTATCACCCACTTTTCTAGCCTGCCCGTTCCTTTTTTGTCGTGGTTGGATAGAGATGGGAGATCAGGTCCGATTGCAGCGCTCTCCACGTACCATTCTCTATGTACGTAATTTCTCATAAATTAGAGTCTTCCCCCCATATGATCGATGGGCACACTCTATAGAATATAAGACACTCACAGCATGAGTAAACAGGATCCTTTAAATACCCTTAACCCTTAACCTCCATCCACCGGAAGTCCGAAGAAAACTAGGTGATCTCAAATAGCCAGTGGCATGGATGTTTGTGGATTTTAACTAGTAAAGCCTTAGGAATGTAATCGTTACGGGTCGAAGTCAAAAGTTACTAGCCCATACAAAATAAAGTTTAGCAAAAAGTTTTTCTAACATTCAAAGTTTTACGTAATCGATGAGCAGATTTTCCCATTATCATCTCCGCTATTTGGTGGTTTCACCTATATTCGTTAGGAATTTAGTTAAAGAAGTTCATTATTTAAGGTTAGTTAAAAAAAACTTAAGTAAGATAGGTGAAAAGTCTTGAAAAGATATTGGTGTGGATCACTGCAGAATTATAAAATACTAATTTCATTTGTATAGACATTCCCCATCATTTTACTCGTGAAAACGGAAATGTTTTAATTATTTTTTTTACCAATTTGTCTTCATAATTTATTTTGTGCTTTATGAAAAAATAATTTGTGGAAACAAAGGAAAACCGGCTGAACTGTGCAAAACGCGTGACTTTCGGGGAGTTGGGTTAGGTTGCTTAAGTTACTGGAAAGTTGATTTTTCTTCATCCCGCTTGAGATAATTTTCACTCATAAAACCGGTTACCAGCAATATATAGTTCTTACTATCTGTTCAGGTTGAGCAAAAATACATTTTGGTAACTGCTACAATATACAAGGTAACCAAGAAAAAGTTCTTGCCGTTTTTGATAGAAACAGAAAGGTATACAGGAAATGTCACTTACCAATAGTACTCAAAGCAATTCCCATCGGCATCCAGCACCTTTTGTCAACGTTATTGCAGTTGCGCAGAGCCCTGACGCAAGGGCGCCCATCAAGGGGGGGGGGAGTAATGGGGGACGCTGTAACAACTTAATTTTCTCCGTTGTTACCAAAATTAATTCAAAAGGAATTGTGTTCCAAAATACAAAAAAAAATCTTTGTGCGAAATATAGAATCGTTAAGCTATGACTCATTTTCGCTCATCTATATCACGGTCGGAGACACTCGTAATGTAGCAATTTTGTGCTATCTACAGACATTTTTGTGAATTAACTTTCTGTGAACGCGGGGTTTTTGCTCTGGACTGTTAGATGTATTTTCTTAATCGAACGGTGAGGAAGTAGATAATTTTGGTGAGGAAGTTGTGGGTATGCAGTCGAATTCAGTCACGAATGTTGAATGCCGATTGGGTTATTAATCACGTATGACAAAATCATACTTTTGTAAATTGTGGCTTGAATGAGATATTGGAATATTACTGGAAGAATATTCATATCATTGGTGAGGATTTACGATTTGAGATTGAAAACCAAACTGGGAAGTATTTCTCAGGTGGCTCAAGGAAAGCAGTGGTTCAATGGAATTGGTAAGATCAGTCCATTCTTTCCTTTTTGTAGTTCTCATTGTAATTGTTAGTAGTGGTAGTATTGATCATATAAGAAAGAGTAAAGTAGATGTATGTAATATTGATCAGGTAAATGCTGCCAGTGACCATTCTGCAAGCAAGAATATTGGGTACCTGGAAATTGCCCAGGAAAGAAAATTGAATCAATGGTCCTGTTTATTTCTCAAGTTCTCTGAAAATAATTATTTTCTTAGGTTCAAACTTGCTAAAATAACTAATGGTTTGAAAGCAGGTAAAGTAAGCCTATTGAAACTTTTCCTGACGTCATTCGAAAGTTACAAGTTAGTTAGAAACCAAGTGACCTTTTTGGAAATTCTAACAGTATCGGGTTTTCTTCAGTGTCCTTTTGACGGGCTGTATAGCGTAGGGTCAGACCTTAGGTCTTGCTTTATTGTCGTTAATATTATTTTCATTATTATTGCTTTGTCGTATAGAGTCATTATTCTTAGTTTTTCGGTGTTCCGATCAGAGAACTATTATTTTTAAGTTTTCGTTTCACGTAAAGGTAGTATCGACTATTCTGATACCTCCTTCATGCCACAAGTAAAGGCGTATTTTGTTACCAATATTTGTTTCTGGAAGACATTGGTCAAAGAAAAGAAAGGTAAGTAATTAATGTTGAATACTGATTGGAAGAAAAAATCGAGCAGTATACATATCTGCATAGAATATTATTTCTGTTTCTGTTAATTTTTATTTGCCTGTCTGTCTCCAAATCTCATACTAGATTTTGTAATATTTTCAAACGGATCTTTTATAAAAAAAAATCTAAAAAAAATTCAAACCCTTTCATTATCCTTACAAATCAAACTAGTGAGTAATATAGTAATTTACATTGATTTGGTTATTAGATTTAAGAGTAAAGTGAACATATCGATTAGTTTCATATCTGGGTTGAGCTCCATCAACCTCTCACCACAATGATGTTTCTTGAATTTGGAAAGGTGGGTTGTCGGGAGGTTGAGATTTATGGTTGATCTTTTCTGGATTATTTGCGTTATTATTATTTTTTAATAATCTGGTTAAGAACAATAATTTCTCTTCCTCCTTCCCTATTTCCCCTGGTTCTGGGAAGGTTGCTGTTACTGTTACAATGCTCGTCCCCCCCCCCAAACCAGGGAAAATATTACTTTGCAAGATAGAAAACAAAAATTAAATGTTTATATGCTCTTTCTTCATTTTATATTTTATTTATTTTTATTTTATTTATTTATTGTCAACACAACAGGCTTTATAGACCAATTAGAGCGTCAATATTTACAATGATCATTTATAGACACTTTTATTACAATATCTCTAAATGCTTTGGAAGACATCTCACATATATCCAATTCGATGCAAATTCTATAATTTCGTTGTAGGTAGTACATACAGTACATATTCTCCAGGTTGGTGACAATCATTTTATATGTCCTTGCCTTTTTGTAGTGGAAGAGACTAGTGTTGTCTACGCGAGTTTTTAATGAAGGGACACGAAAGTATCACAATGACACTAAGTCTGTGCAATCTAAGCCATTTTGAATTCTTTTCCTAAGAAATAACAGATCAGAAATGTTTCACTTTTGCTCGAGCGAACATAAGCATACATGTTCTCTCGTGTAGAAAAATTATTAAACTCTCTTCCCATCCTTATTACAAATCCTAGCATTTTAAAAGCTTATTTTGTAATATTTGTTTTGTGGCTGTTAAACGTCAACTTCATATCAAGCGTGTCACCAACACCTTTAACTACGTCGGGCCTACTTAATGCATACTTATGAATTTAATAATTAAATCGATAAATCGTTTTATTTCTACTGAATGATACAACTTCATATTGACTGAAAGTTGATTGATAGCGCACCAGTTGGTAAAGTTGTCTAAACTATGCCGTAATTTTATGGCATCTGCCATGGATTTAATTTTAGCATATATTTTGACATAATCTGCAAATGGCACTTTTTCATTGTCCGGTATGAATTCCGGTAGGTCATTACTGAACAAAAGAAATAGAGCGATTCCACGCGTCACGCACTGACATTTAGAATACACTTTTCGACTTTAATTGCCTGATAACTTCTGTTATAATTGCAACAAAGGCGATTTCGGTACACTGCTGGATAGAGGAGACATTGAAGAATATATTCCCGGTGAAAGAACACGTAATCAATAAGAATACTATATATTATTTAATGTTAAAGGTGTCGTCACGCACTGACATTTTTGCAACCCACACTTATACCCTGACATACATTTCCCCCAAATTCTCTGAAAATATGGACCCTTCCCCTTCAAAATAAAAACAACATATTCAAAATTAATGTGTTAAGTTTAATTTCCATAAAAAAATCCAGAATTTATTAATATAATAAGAGTACAAGAGGAAAAATGCAGCGTCACGCACTGACATCTTTTCGTCACACACTGACATCTGTGAATTATTAGATGAATTTCCCTGGTAAGTATTGCTTTATTTTTGTACATTCTGGTAGAAATAAACTAATGGACTCAATTACAGATCCTAGATAAATTATCACTATAAAATATAATGCGTGGCCAAAATTTTATGTTCCAAAACTTAAAAATTTTAAATCAATATTAGAGCGATTCTAAGAATAAGTGAAGCCCTGTAGTAAAAAGTCAAACACACAGGGAACATTTTGTAGATTAGTGCAATCAGCTCTTGGAAGGTACCCAGAGCCGCAAGTACGGGAGAGCCAAGGGTGCACGTGCGTTCCAGGGATTCTGCCAGGATTTTCAATTTGGGGGTGTAAAGCTAAAAAATGGAGGGTGTAAATTCAGTTTTGCACAGGTTCTATCGTTTTTGACAGTAATTTTTTTTAGTTGCGGGTGCGCTCGAGGATTTAGGGGTGACATCCCCCACATAGCATTTTGGGAGAATGACGGCCCCAAACACCGGACTGGATGCGCCAAATGAAGATAAGGAAGGGGGCGTTGTATATTTTTGGCTCCTTCGAAGGGGCGAGAAAATCGGATATTACTCCCCTTGCAAAATACAAGCTGCAGCCCTGGGTATACGATGTGTGTTTACTAAAAGTACTTTAACAAGTCTTAGTACAAATTCATAGTGAGCTTCTGTTGTTTTCCAATGTTAGATTATTGAAAAAGTTAAAAAAAACTACGATTTTACTAATTCTAATTACACAAGGCTGCGTCATTTTGGCGCTTTGTATGTCAATGGGTGTTTTCTAATTTTGGTTTAGAGCTGTTTCCAAATATGGTATTCGTTTTTCTCCATCACCCACAGTTTGTCTTATTTCATAATTTTGCTATTCTTAACCCTTTTAACTTCAAGCGATTTCCGTTGTTTTTAGACTTCCAGTTAGGTGTTTATAACTTCTGTACTATCCATCCGTTATGAATTGTTCATACATCATTTTCTCCGTTAAAAATCAGGCTCTCCAACGGTGATACCTGCTGGTGTCTCAGATACACGGTTGCAGAGATATTCGTGTTTTTCGGGATTTTTGGCGAATGTAAATTATAGTAATTTAAAAAAGAGCCACTAGATGACAAACTCACAACAATGTGTAAAGGAAGATGACTTTTTATGCAAATTGCAGCAATTAAATTATATTTTAGCTAAAACAAATATAAGTATATTTGTTCTTTAAAACATGTAATAAAAAGTGACCATCATACTGTTCGCACGGGAGTAAAGAACAACATATTTAGAAGTGCTTGTAGAAGAAATTTGAGCTCATTATAATAAATAAAAGGTATTCCCGCCAATGATTTGTAAGTGTCCCTTGTTCAATGAACCTTTCTTCCTGTGGATAACGTTTTGAAATGGCGAGCTCCTCAAGACGATCGTGTGTAAATGATCCAAATATGTTTTGTTATATTTGCGGGTCTCTTACATTGAAAAGCAGGAGACTGAACATAACCACGTTTGTGAAAAAAGCATACTTTGCTTACTTTGGTGTTAAGTTAGGAGACCAGGACAAAGCCTTTGCACCACATTGTGTGTGCCATTCCTGTGTTGCTGGTTTAAGAAAATGGACTCTGGGGAAGCAGAAGTCGTTACCTTTTGGAGTTCCAATGGTATGAAGAGAGCAGGTGAACCACGTAGATGATTGTTATTTTTGTATGGTGAAAGTGGACGGACATAACAAGAAAAGTATGAAAAGTATTGTTTACCCAAATCTGAAATCCGCTATCAGACCTATACCACACAGCCCCGAGATTCCCGTACCCACGCCTCCAGTAACCCTTGAATCATCATCATCTGACTCTACATACAACGATGATGAATTTGCAGCCTCCACAGAAGATGAGAAACCAGATCTGTTTACCCAAGAAGAATTGAATGACTTGGTAAGAGATCTAGGTCTTTCTAAAGAATCTGCACAAATTTTGGGTTCGCGTTTAAAGGAGAAACGATTGCTAGTTCCTGGTACTACATTCTACTGATATAGAAGAGAAGAGGAATTTCTTGAGTACTTTACCGAAGACGGCCCTCTTGTGTACTGCAATAACATCGAAGGTCTACTATCACAATATGGAGTTAAATACAACGCAAAGGAATGGAGGTTATTTATTGATGCAACAAAAAGAAATCTGAAAGCTGTACTGTTAAACAATGGAAATAAATATGCCTCAATACCAGTAGCATATTCTGTACATTTGAAAGAGAACTACGAAAACCTTGAAATTCTGTTAGCGGCAATAAAATATTCACAGCACCAATGGGTAGTGTGTGGAGATCTCAAAATTATAGGAATGTTGCTTGGATTGCAGTCAGGCTTTACAAAATTTCCTTGTTTCCTTTGCCTATGGGATAGCCGTGCACGTGATTTACACTGGGATAGGAAAGAATGGCCTGTAAAAACAACAATGGAGCCAGGACACAACAATGTAACAAAAAAATGTTTGATTAGAAAAGAAAATATTATTTTACCGCCACTCCATATAAAGCTCGGGATCATGAAACAATTTGTGAAAGCGTTGAATAAAGAAGGTGAATGTTTTAAGTATATCAGTTCAAAATTCTCTTTTCTATCCGAGGTTAAAATCAAAGAAGGAATCTTCGTTGGACCCCAGATAAGGAAGCTAATGAAAGATGAAACATTTGAAAATTTGATGACCAATGAAGAAAGGCTGGCTTGGACTGGATTCCGAAATGTGATTGCGGGATTTCTGGGGAACAGAAAACAACCTGATTACAGGAACATCGTGGAAAATATGTTGATGGCTATGAAACAACTAGGCTGTAACATGAGCGTTAAACTTCATTTCCTTCATAGCCATATCGACTTTTTTCCTGAAAATTTAGGCGATTTTAGTGAAGAACATGGGGAGAGATTCCATCAGGACATGAAGGAGATTGAAAAGGTTATCAGGGCAGGTGGGATAGAGTTATGATGGCCGACTATTGCTGGTGTCTCAAGCGAGACAATGAGAAGTCAGGACACAAACGAAAATCACGAATATCACATTTCCGCAGCAAGAGAGAGAGAGTTTGAGAAATTTAAATGTCTGTTTTGGACTTTTTATGTAACAAAAATCACCCTTTACGTATTTTGTTAATCAAAGTAACCTGTTTGCCGTATTGATTTATTTCTAACATTGTACGAACATTATGTCCTACATGTTTACATTGAATAAAATTATAAGTTTAGTAAGTACTTAAATTACGATTATATAAAAACTTTGGGTGATAGGAAAAATCTGACTTCAGATTCGTAATCAGGAGACCAAAATACATAATAATCACCCATCAGAATCAAAAGCGTCGTAGAAAAATAATATTTCGCAGCCCTGTGTTATGACTAATAGAACTAACAATGTTGGAATGCAAAATTAAAAATATATACATATTAAGTTTTTTATTTTATATATTGACATAAATTAATGGTCTATTTCTGTCTAGTCTTATTTACCGCCTGGGAAGTATTATAATTTAAACTCGATTACATGATCATGTCAGTATATCAGGCTCTTTTTATCTTCCTATATGCTGTTACTACCTACAACTTGACCTTGTTTAAATGAAAATAAAACTTCAAACATTCCCCTATTAAGTAGTACATTAGAGAGTTTTGTTGGACCCATGCTTTCAGAGAGTTTGGGAAATGTACATCAAAGTGTAAGTGTTGGTTGTGAAAATGTCAGTGCGTGACGGCAACTTTAATATTATATAATAAATAGTATTTTTAATATATACGTGTTATTTAATTGAAAACGTGATCCTCAGTACTTCTGCTAGCATATCATATGTCCAATTTACATTTTTGAACCTCTCGGAGATATACCGTAATTACAGTCGAAAAGTATATTCTGAATGTCAGTTTGTGACGCGTGGTATTGCTCGTTAATGTTTTATACAAAATTTACTGTAATTAGGAAAAACGTTTGAAATACTTTCTGTTCAGCATTTGACTCTAATGTACCACATGAAAACACAATACTTTTCACGAAATATTCTGCAGTATACAGTACCTTTCATCTTACACTGGAAGTAGCACTCTCACCATAATCTGAAAGCGTCACGCACTGACCATTCTATATTAATGCTTTACACAAAATCTATTGTGATTAGAAAAATAGTCCCAAATGCATTTTGTTCAGCATTTGACCCTAAAACAACATACAAAAGCAATTTACTTTTCATCAAGTATTCTGCAGTCTATTGTACTTTTTATGTGTGGAGCACCACACACTGACATAATTATGTAGTCGATTTTTATAATGCTTGCCATGGGTGTAAGGACGATTATTAAGAAACAAACCAATAGTTTATGTTAATATAGAAAAGAACAAAGTTTAATTTACCATTTTATTTTATTTTAAATTCCTTCATTTTTACCTGAATAATTAACTGTTAAAATGAAGTAAAATTGTAGCTATTTTCGTGAATTTTTAAATAACCCCAAAACATTAGCTAATTACGCCATTGTACTAATGACTTTGTTATTCCTTTATGTAAACATGAATCGTATACCTTCTAAGAATCGATTGCTAACTAACTAACTAACTCTAAGAATTGATTGTGCTAATTAAAATAAATTCACGCTACGTTTCAATTTTTACCATCGGGTATGACATATTCGTGGAATTGCTCTGTAACAACGGTCCAAAATTCGAACCTTGCGGGACTATTGACAGTGCTGTATATTCATCATATTTGGATTCCTTGTAGAACAGACTGTCTGCAATTAGTTAGGTAAGAGCACATGAACTTAATCAAGGTTGGAGAGAAATAATAGTGACTTAATTTACCTAGTAATACATTATTATGAACTCTGTCAAACGCATTTTCAAAGTCAATATACATCACATCTACTTGCTTTCCTACGTCCAACGAGTTTGTAATAAAATCTGTAATAATTGCAACGTTCGTTACCGTGGATTTTTGTGAAACAAAGCCATGTTGTTTAGTTGAGAACTGGTTTCACGTGATTAATAATTCGTTGATATATAAACTGTTGAAAGGCCTGTGACTGTTAATTTCTAGTCTGTCGTTTTATTTTAGGTATATGACAAACTAAAGCAGATTTCTATTTGTTAGGGAAAATACATTATTGCCAAGTTGAACGCAATCAATAGGAGATATTTAAATATATTAATACACCCTTTGACTATGTAGGAGGTTATACCATCAGATCCAACTGTTGTTTTGGATTTTAGATTCTTGATCGAGTTTTCTATTTCATTCAAACGTATTTGGTCAACTGACAGTATTCCAATTTCTTCGTAACCCCTAGAATTACTATCAAAATTATCGAACGGTTAAAAAGAGGATACAAATACTGTGGAAATACTGTAGAAAGGTATTATCTATTTCTTCGTTATTACACAAATCCTGAGCTTCAAATTTTAATACATTTGGGAGAAAATGTTTTGTTTTGTTTTTAATAAATTTCCACAGTTGACCTGAAACATTATTGATATTATTTTCAGAATTTAATATAAAGGTCTTATAGGATATTTTTATGTCTTTCTTGACTTCCCTACGCAATCTAACGAATTCCTGACAGTAGGGTTTGGAATTTTCGATTTTGTATGTAGACTTTTTTTGATAAATTGTTTTAACCTTGAGTTTCCCAATAATGTGTTTAGTAAACCAGCACGTATATGTTGAGACAGAGTTTCTCTTGCAGAAAACACATTTGACAAATATTTCATAAATAATACCATAAAGTTTACTAACTAAATCATTAACATTATTATACTTTCTTAAGCATTCCCAATCAACTTTCAATGTATTTTAAGGTAGGTTTAATGTACTTCATAACAGTCCTTGCGCCCTTATTTTAGTAAATATTGTCGTGAGTAACCTGTTGATAACTTTTAGTAAATCAAAAAAATCTTCCGCTTTATTCTCGCCGGCATCTGAAAATCAAAACATGGGCGCCCTTGCCCTGGCTATAAACCTGGGGGCCTTGGGCATAAAGGAGGCCGTGAGTGTCTGCCGCAAGTCTGCCTCATTGGCGAAGGATTTTCCCACGGAGGTGGTTGTTCAGGAAATGGAGGAGGTGATAATTTGTTGGCGTAAGGAGAGTACGGTGCACATGTCTCCCAGCCAAGTCGCTGTATGGTACACTAGCCTCCTCGCCACATGCGGCCTGATACTGTCGGTAAGGAATAGTACACTCCTCCGGTAAGGAATAGTTCACCAATGCTGGCTCCTTCTTATGAAGTGCTTGTGACACACTTTCCAACTCCTGCTAGTACAGGTTCTAGTGATGGTTTAACCTGGTAACAGCTCGTAGTGCACTACTTGGCGAGTAGTCCACTAGTTACAGAGCATGATCTTGCGTGTGTGTAGAGATGATCTTATGGTGTGAGGCACAGGATCCCGCAGTGACAACCAATGTTTAGCACACCTGGAAGCATCGTACAGGCTCCCCTCACTGGTGAGCACTCGGTCGAATATGGGTGTGTTGAGTTGCCGAGAAATCAACGACAAACAGTCTCGTTGGTCCTTGTTGGTTTCCGACAGTGTGTAGCTTACCCACTTGCTCAACTTGTACGCCTTCCCTGTGCGGTGCAGATGAAGTCGAACTGTTTCATCATAAATCCGGATCGTTCGGCAAGCTTACTACACATTTGATTGCTGTTCTCTATACCCGACGTCAGGGCCTCGTCATGCATGACCTGTGGGCGCTCACTGCGATGTCTATCACACAGGAACAAATCTCCCAACCTGAATTTCTGGCACCATACCAGTCGGTGCGTTCATTCACAGCATTATCCCTAAAGGCTTGTCGTATTCGGCAACTTGATTTGGATGCGGACAAGCCCATTTTAAAGTCATAAATCAGACAATCCCGAAAGAGCTGCTTCGACACCTCCGTTTGTCTCTACCACTACTCGAGCTATGACTCCTGTGAGGACGCAAAGCGCCTGTCTTTGTAAAGTCAATGTTCCCACTCTCATCCCGATTGCTTTTCCAGCACCAAAGGCATTTCTGTACCAGTGATCAGTCTTTTCCTATGCGACGTCAGAAACGGGAAGAACCTTTTTGGTTTTCTTGTACATTTTTTAACAATCCAGAATAGAATAGAATAGTAAATCCTACCAACATTATTTTCATAGTATGTACCAAACTTTCTAGATTTTGTTGTCAAGCACGAAAAACGTACATACCAAAGTTTAGGTAATCGTTACCAAACTGTTCACCATTTATATATAAAAAAATATTATTATCTAGAACTTGGTTCGTCGTACAGCAGCTCAATCTTTTGGTACTGCGTGTCGAAAAACGGTTATCTGTATCAATCTGTGTATTCTGTGTGGTTACTTGGTCTTTATACTTGTAAAGATTATTTAAATTTCGAGTATGGTCACGGATTATGTTGTGATCACTCTTTTTTGTTTTTCAATTCATGTCCTTCCCTTCAGGTCCACCTGGTGAATGGGTTAAAGTTACTTTATTCAATTCCTTTTGCCAATTTCCTTTCCTTTGCCACATTTCTGTATTGTATGTATTGTTTCAAATGTTAGTCATGTACTTGTATGAAATCTCTCTCCAGAAAGCTAGCTAATTCAAATTGCTTCCATGTTTCTTTAAACGTTACCATTCGCTTGTGGTTGAGGGGGGTTGAAAAGATATTATAAGTAGCGCTAATTTCTACAAATAGATGAAAGAAGAGGGCGCCACTGAAAGCTAATTTTTACCTCCTCTATCATAAATGTATCTGTTCTTTTCATCTCTTCCCTTAACTCTCCCCCAAACACCAACCCCTTTCTCAGTCTTCCTTTAGTAAATCGGTAGATTTGATTAATGAAAACGTTCCAGCTAATTCAGTTTCCGCGGGAGTTTTGCCAAACCAGAGCCCCTGCATACGCCAGACGTCAGTGTCTATAAACTTTAGGAACGGGTTCGACTCAGTGAGAAATGGCTTCACCAGTCTTGGCGCAGGTTTCAACTTTCAGAGTCCCTTTCAAATCTATTCTGCTTTTTCCTCCCCCCACCCCATCTTTTTGCGTCCTTCGAGCTCCAGCATCCATAGAAGCATCCTCTTCCATCTCGCTCATCTTCCGCACCTTTGCATCTCTAACTCACTCTTGTCTACCCCCGACTTCTATTTTCGATTCTTTTTCCGATGAAGTTCTATCTTCCATCAATGCTTCTCTAAGAGATTTCTTAAAGGTGTGTGGGTGGGTGATTTCCCTTATATGTGTGCTCGTTTGTGAGAGTGTGCGTGTGTGAAGCAGTGTTGACAACCAAGAGAATTCAAAACGCTGAGCCTTAAGGACAATCATTAATTTATTCTTGGTCTCATAAATCCACACTAACAAGCTTTAGATTCTGGAAGGAACATCTCACTCGTATATGAATATTGAGATACGAAATTCCGTGTTAAAAGTACTTATTCCACAGCAGTACCTACCACCATTATCACCAACTAAATATGTTCTCGTATTCGTTTTTTTAACGATGGTTATCTACCACATCAACGCGGTTTATATATAATTTCTGAACTTTTGTGTTGTTTCTTAATTATCCAAATACTCACAAGCAGTGAAAAATAAGGGTCATAATTCTTGTGATCTTGATGTGTCACTAATGAGTATAGCTGATGTTGATAACATTAGAATAATATTTTCTGGAATTATGTTTTCACATACATTTAAAATGCGACTGAATCAAATTTATCATGAATATGTGAATCCCTGAACGTATTCTGACAATGTCAGCTAAAATAACGAAGTTCAATGGTCCAATCCATGGCGGGGCTCTCAAATTTGCTGTTTACTCAACATCATGATGCCAACTGGAGATTTAATTGAATTACGATCAGAAGTAGATGAATGAACGTGTGGTATGTGAACTGAGAGCTACATAACACACAGACAAATTTTCAGTGAGTATTGGCCCGACTGATTTAAAACCAATAAGACTTGATGTCGTTATAACCACGTCAGTTAGAGGCAATTGTGCGTATTTTCTGTCTACGTAAGGTCTGTCCACTCTAAATAAGTAAACATTTTGGCACGTCATAAACCAAACTAAAAGAGCACAATATATTGAACACAAAAGGAAGGACCGTACTGAATTTTGGAACATTTATATTGTGGACAAAACAAACCTTTATATTGAGAACAAAACGAACTTTTATATTGTAGACAAAACAAATCTTTATATTGTATACAAAACACGCCTTTATCTTGTAGTAATAAGAAGGATGAATACAGTATTTGACATTAATAAACACATAGTTTTTGTCTTTGTGATTGTTCTTTGGATATTCAAATCATAAACAAAAATTGTCAAACTAGAAGCATCATTTGATGAAGCGTCTTTGCCTATTGAAAGTTACTTATCTCGCATGTGGAGCTTACCCGTGCCATCGTTTTCATTACAATTCCACGTTTGTTGTCTCTTCCACAAATGGACGTTGATGACTGATGAAGCACCATGCCACTAAAGACACAACGTTTCAGTGATTAGATCCGGGACAGGAAAGGAGTGACGTGCTGTAGCACGTCGTTTTTATCTTCTCACCGTTCTGAGGTCACTTTGACGTCTCGTCAATGTCGTCTACAGTCCTGTATCGATCGGGCTGGACCTACTAAGGTGGTTGAATATAGAGACCTAACTAATATGGCACTGTAGCCTATTACGGTCTCGAATGGCCATAACCATAGTGCTGTTACCCGCCCATACAATTCATTTTTATTATCGAATGGCCATAGGACTTTGGTCTCAGAAGGCAGATAATATACAATAGAAATACGTCAAGTTGGCCCCATTTGAACAAAAGCCACCTAGGGGGCAAGGTCCTCCTACAAGAGCTGACGATCCAAGGGGAAGCTATGCACTGATTCTCTACACTTGCCGAGTGAATTTCCTTATTTGTAGCTGAGTCAAAGAGGATAGGGAAAGGAAGGACTTACGAAAGTGCCAGTTCAATTTACCTGTAGGCTGGTGTGGAAATGAACAAAAATAAAAAAGTTTGATGTGTAACTGAGGGTGTGCAACAAACTGCTCAAACACATGGCATTATTCTCCTTAAATTTAGCCCTTAAGCACTCTTTCTACTATGTTCAACGACATGGACGAAGGCAAGGGTTCACAATGCAATTGTGCGTAACTGGTAATACCAGTGTTAGTACTCAACTGAAATTTCATTACATTTATCCAGTAAATTATGACAAACAAGAGAAGATAATTAGTTATGCATGGCGTCTGAATTACAGACATTATTCTTTAAATTTTTGTATGACTGTTGATAATATTCTTTGTATAAAAAGAAATTTAAGCAAGTTCTTTTAGGAGGGTAAGTAAAATTGCGCACATGGGTAGAAGAAACTGCGCATTCACAAGGCTCAACTGGAAAGTTCCAAAATGACTGTAAACTACGTACAACATTATTTTTGACAAAGAACTAGTTCAGATACTGCATAATTTGCAATTATTTAAATATAAAATCTTTCTTGTAAAAATGTACATAACACTTGTGAAAAGTCAACACTAACTTTCTGTCCTACAGGGATGAACTGATAACGTATCTCAGCAAACAAACTGACGAGTTTGTCATTACACGTTACCATTTGCTGATGTAAATAATAAATACGCTTATTTTCCAATGTTTTACATATCTATGCAATATGATTGGAATCTGTGTGTTACAGTTGGGAAACTTTCCTTGTAAGTATGAAATAGAACACTCATTACCATGAGGTCGAACTCTTTCATCCAGCCAAGTTAAAGCACTGTATGCATGAAAGTTCTCCTTGTCTAACTTTGTCTTCATGAAGATTGATAATGCTCCTTCACGCAACCTGATAGGATGTGTATGTAGCGCATTTTTTTTTCATATCGTAGGAACGTGAAAACATTGAAACCACAAAGTAACCAGACACTCGTTAGCTGACAAAAGTGGTTTTCCTCTGGTGTTTGCAACAGTGTTTTTGTTTTTGTGTGTTTCTGTTTGTAGATACTTCTGTGTATTCTAGCAAAGTTGGCTATGGTTTTGTTTCTAAGCCATGAATCAGGCATAGACCAAGCTTTTTAAAGAACAACATGTATTAGTTACACTTTTGTTGTCAACAGATGAAACGACTTTCTGTGATGACTTGTACGTTCATATGAAATCATATTTCTCACATATTTTCATTTTGTCCGACGGTATGCAGAGAAAGGCACGAATTCAAAACTATTTTAATGTTCCAATAAGTTAGTAGGCCAATGCAGGTTTATATAGGTTTACAAAAAGTTCCTCAGTTTTATACATGCAAGTTTATGATTGGTGAATGCAGCTTAGTCAGAATTTCTGGGTGTACCTATTGCGCAATGTTAATTATTTGACAAGGAAATTCTTACTTTGGAAAATCTGTTTATGAAACACTCTCCCGACCATAAGATTTTCCCAGGAAGACGTTTTGGGCACAAGTTCGGTTGTGATTTGCTAACCCGACACGGCTTATATTATTATTTGTCGAGACATGAATCCACTTATGACGATGCCTTGCTCACTTCGGACACCTCTAGCTTCGACACTACGCATATTTTTATACTTCTTGAAAGGAACTTTTTTTCTTGGTTCGATGAGAGCTTTTCATTTCTAGAATATTGACCCCTAATTTTTTTACCACCCTGTAAGTATATGTAGCCTTATTCCTTTCTGTTTGTTCATTTTACATTATGTTATGAAATTTAAACTGAAATGAAATCGAGTTGGCCTGATTTCTAGCATTCTAGCATTTTATTACCAACAAATATTTGTAATTAGTATTAAAATACTTTTGTACATCCTCCTATCTCGGGTAGATGTTCAGAAAGTGTAAGTAATAAGACGTGTGGGGAGATTATCAGCACTTAGTTCAGTGATCGAGGCGGACCGAAGTCTCTCACTAAAACTGGCCAGAAAATACATTTGTTACTGAACCTTTTTCATACTTCAAGTTTGACCCAACTGGCCGTGACTCAGTAGTAGACTGTTGGCTTAGCATTCGGGAGGTCCTGGGTTCAATACCATCGGCCGATCATCCTGACTGATTGTTTCCAGGGTTTTTCCTTAGTCACACCAGGCAAATGCGGGATAGTATATTAAAATTTGGCCCTGACAGACGCCTTACCACATCCTTTCCCCTCCCCTATTCCTGCCTGAGCTTTAAATGGCTAAAGATCATAAGTGAAAATCAAAATTCAATTCAAGTTTGCTTGTTTTTAAAGTAAATTTGCAATGCTTTGTATTAACTTCCAGTTGACTAACCAAAGTAGGAGTTCAGATGAATTCAAGTAAGTTTGACTTGGAGAAAATAAAATAATTATTGAATTTCTCCGGCAACGGTGTGAGAACGAGGAACTTTCAACTGCAGCTTCATCTTCGGGAAAACGAAGAAGTCCAGAGGAGCTAAATCTGGCGAGTAGGGCAGGTGCGGAAGCGATAACATACTGTGGTTTGCAAGACTCACGAACCAGGAGTGCTCGGTGACATGGGGCATTGTCCTCGTGGAGAATCCAATTCTTCTTGCGATACAGATCAGATCGCTTTCGGCGAATATTCTCCCTCAAAACGCCGTAGAACGTCGCAGTAAAACTCTATTGACGGTCTGGCTCTGGGAAACGAATTCGCGATGAGCATGGTCTTCGCTGAGTTGCGGCTCATTCTCATCTTCGGTCGTGGAGATGCATTGCCTCATCGCCGGAAGCTTGGCGAAGTATATTCAATGTCTCTTTGGCCGATTTGCCCAGTTCAACTCAAAATTTCACGTTGGCTCGTTCCATCCCATGATGTAATCGCAGACTACCACACACACATATGATTACAATAACACCACCATAACAACTACCGATGTTAACACAGCAATGTCACTTGGCACATAGCCTTATCAAGATTGCAAGTCACTGTCTCTGCAAGCGAAACCCTTTGCTGCCATCTGTTGGCACGCTACAAAGCTAGTCCAGATTTCTTTATACAGCTTTTATGTTACGATTGAAGACTACTCGTATATCTGAGAAGAAAACAGGTTTAAGCTCACTAGCCCTACGTTATCGCATGCGAATGCTTGATTTAATATTCCAGTATCTTTGAGCTCTCATCCTTATACAAATTTTCTAACGGTAGACTACTACACACAAACAAAATGTTTCTTTGTGGTTTCCAAAAAATGTGTTAGACTAGGTCCCAAACAAAATATTATTTTCCATCTTCAACAAATGTTTGTTTAAACGAATTGAATTGCGAGAATTGAGAAAAGTATAACAATATCGAGCAGGAATAGGACTGGGGTCCCAGTGTTTTGGAGCCTGACACGCCACCTAGATCGCTACAGCGGCAAACATTTTCTCGCTGATCTGTTTCGTTGTAATTATATAAAAGTCAAGCTTGAAACTTACAAAATGGGGTATTATTGCTTGTCAGTTACAAAATTTAGAACTTCAGTTAATAATTCTTGACTATTTTGCTATGGTTAAAATCTACACGTGTTTCTGAATATTTCATGTTCTTAGCACAAGCGAGTGAGTAACATAGAATAAATGTGTTTGGAACAAAATTCAGTTTCTTTAACAAAACAAAATCTTAGTAAACATAGCCGATTATGATTTTTAGAACGTATT